>DWKA01000831.1:0-14418 GCA_018249155.1 Panoquina ocola ocola
CCTTAAAGAATGATTGTGCCAATTTTCAAAACTACACGAATTATTTGGTCTGATTTCTTTAATTTTCTCAGACTATTCATTTATTTGTCACATCATTATCATTACATAAAAAAAGTAAATTTAATTGAAGTATGACAATAATTCCAGGAAAATTATCTTTATTATAAACCACAGGAAAGTAGTAGATGTGTTTAATTACAAAACTAACTTATTCTAAGCATTATACTTCCATCAGTCACCGAGCGGAAATGCGGCATCGATTTGACGATGATGACTATAAAGTAGGAAGTGATCAACGACTGCACTTATGAATCTCGACGTAGTAAAAGGCTTGTTTTAAAACTAAGTCAGTTGCCTCGAGGTAGTCGCTAATGTACATGTAAGTACAGACGACTTTCGTAGATTTGCTTATTAATAAGTCCGACAAAGAATCTGTATCGGGTAACGGTAAAGCCGGAATGCTAATATGTTCGGTACCTACCAATACTCATTTATCTCTTCTAAAACATAGGCAACTGGTGCGTGCTTTAATTCGAGAGATAATCTTTATGTATTCTCTTAATTATTGCCGGCGAGATATGAATTGAAATTGATTGTAGGTGATTAATTCTTTGCAGACGGATGGGAGTACCTCAGGGTACGCTTATATGACCGCAATCTTTTATTATGAATACGTGAAAGTAATAAAAATTGATAGTAATAAAATACGTTTTGAATTATTAAAAACCAAAAATTTATAAGTGAATTTCAAAACCAATTTTTATACCCTAAACATTTGTGAAGAAAATAATTGATGTATGGAGACTAGAACAAAAGTATTGAACAATAAATAATAATTAAGATTAGGTATAGCTTATTATGCTTTACACTTAAAATATTTTGAATTAATTAAACATTATTCAACATTGCTTAATTACAATTTGGAGATGCTTAAAATTCTACTTTCCTGTCAAACGTTAATCTTGAGATCTCCATACATCGATCTGAACGAATGAATGAACTTATACTCGTTGGCATGCTCGCTATTGATTTATTTGACAGCTCCTACTCTATACAACATAACGGTAACATCGATAACTTTACGATCTACTAATTCCTCTATACCATTTTGTCGAGCATCTCCAAGCAAAACCAGTAATGCATATAAAACGTGGTAACACACTCGCGTCGTGTTGCATAATTGATCGGACGTGGTGGATAAATTAAGTGTTTTTATTTCGTGTTATAACCAGATCGGAACATGTTTTTGTGTTTATTCGCCGTGCAATAAAATTTTTAATTGAATTCCTCAGACCTTACGTATTGCCTTGGGTAAAGTGTAACAATTGTGGAGTCATAATTTTGTTTCAATATGATCAGAGTCTAGAATTAGAGCACTTGTTAGATATTATTAAAAAAATCAAAATTCAAAATCATTTATTCATGTAGGTGGATATACATACGAAGGTCATTTTTTGATTCTACTACCATTTCGGAAAAGTACTTTGTCATAGAGAAGAAGAAATGGCGAAAGAAACTCCTCAGCACATCTTCTTTCTGAAACTTAAAAAAATACTTTAACTATTACATTTAACTTCTGCTTAAATTGATAAACACGTTTTTATAAATAGATATAACATTTTACAAAATATAGCTTTCGGGTCGATAAAAATAACTTGTTCAGCTACTACTTTTATTATTCCACCAAAATAATTTTAAGCAACAAAACATTATAAAAAGTACTCAGGTAGTTTCGAAATATTCCATGGATAAAGTTTCCTTTTTACGCAATTTCCAAAGCGTACAAGGTAAACCCGTACAATATAGACTAAGTTTTATTGTCTTCCTATTGCATGGTTCTTGTCGAACGTCCTTCTCCTATCTTAACGATCTCTGTTCCATATTCGACGTGAAGGTGTAAACAACGTATGCAATCACCTTGCTTATATTATGTAGGTATGCACTGGAGTTTACTAATCCTTGTTAAGGGTCTTTCTATTGTAGGGGAATACGACAAAAAGTAGTAATAAAGCAGTGAAGTAGAGCCAGCTATTTCACCAATTTCGAAAAAGAGTAGCATATTTTACGCAATGTAAATCCCTTTTATAATTATATTGTATACTCGATATATAGATGTATATATATTTCAATCAGTTTCCTAAATTTTAAGTTAGGTTTTTACTTAAGGACAAATAGAGATTTCCGTTACAAAGATTCAAATTTTCCTACTTAGGTACTCAGTTTACTTAAAAATTCTTGAAATTAAAAAAAATACACGTTAAAGCTGTATTGTTAATAACAGGAGCCTTAAGGATATAATCGTATGAAAATTAAAGTATTTAAGTACACACAAATACAAGTTACCATCAAACTGCAATTATAAAAAAAAACTTTCTTTTATCAGCTAAAATCTTTAAAGTTATATTTTATTAATTTATCATCAGGTTTCAACAAACCGTGTATTTTACATTCGTATATCACTTGTTCTATCTGACAAGTATTGTACCGTTTGTCAAGTTATTTTTTATTTCAAAATAGTCTATTATTCGTGAGTTGATTTAAAAGAACCGACGTTTAACGACCGCGTAGCCTGCAGCGATCGTCCCATCACCAATAGAGTTACGAGATGTAAAGGTGTTTTAGATCGACACATCTTTTTCTCAGTATTAATATTAAAATTTATTTCATGTGTAACTACTTGGTCTAGTTTAATTTCATGTCCACATGTTTGAAGTCCTGAATACTTGCATTTTTACATAGATATGTCCTAATTAGGAATTCAACAGAACATTTTACCGAAAATTACATTTTTTCTTCTTCAGCATTTTTCACAATTTTAAAATTAAAGTACTTAGTTCTATTGAAAATATTCGTGTAAATTTTTAGTAATTTCTACGTTTCGGTTTTTACTGTTTTAGATATAAACAACTTTAGATTTTAAATCAGCATTGAAGTAACTTTAACTTAGAGGTGATTGTATTATATTCATAAGTTACTAATTTGAATTTACACATTATAATACATACATTACCCAAACCATTACTGTACAATATAAGCCTTCTTCCATTTTTCTGTTTTTGTAGACTCCTTATTCTGATTCTGTAGTATTATAATTAAAATATTTATAGTTGGCTAGTAGTTGGTCTTAATGGTACTCCAGTGTCTCTTATTTATTGTCCTTATACCTTGAAAAAATTGCCTAGTCCGTACTTTTAACTGGAATTTATTCCAAATTTACTAACACGTCTGGCGTAAGCCTTAGTTTTAATCTGGAGCCGTGATGTATCTGCTACCGAGGCAGCTCGGCCCACCAATTACGAAATAATTACAAAGCCTATGGGTTTGTGTGCGGGAATTACACGGACTGGGTGTAATAGAACTACACCGATGCTACAATAGATAATATAAATGAGATTTATTTTAGTGATATCTTTAGATTTAAACTTTTTAGGAAGTGATTTAGACTCATGATTAACAGAATCCTTTGGAATGTTATTGTTTTTCTCAAAAGTCTTTTGAAATTCTTTCGATTCATCTTTAACTCTTAATATATTTTCTTTTCAATTATCAAGTGAATTAACAACATTTAACATTTTCAGTACGAAATTCAACTCACTAAATTCAAGTCAAATTGGTTCAATGGAAAAAGTTTTTCGAAAATAAATTTATCGGAGTTCTGTTGTATCATAATAATATCTAGAGTTTATATCGCAGACAATCAGCCCACCGAAATGCAACTGTTCGAATCAGACCTGCCAGACCCCGCCCTGTTATTTAGCGCAATTATACCGTCGCAGAGGAATTTAAAGGTAAAAGAAGCGATAGAATTCGCAAACCCTTGATTAAAACAGTGACGGGTTGATTGGAAGGCTGTGTTGTTGGTCTTTTTAAGGATGATGTTTCAGTAGCGGGAAATTATAGTATTAAGCTTTTATACTGTATTGCTGGAATCTTGTGCTTTATTGAAATCTGTTGCACAAATTTAACCGTGAAAATTTGTATTAATTTTGATTTAAAATTTTGAATCACATTGCATATGGTTTTACTTAAAATTTTACATTACACGATATCATTATAACTGAATCTAAGACCGTTTAATTACCAATCTAATATAGCACATTAGTAATACTATGACTACTCATGGTATATTAATTAGTTTCTATAAAAAAATCGCTCACGACTCGATTATAACCGGAACGACCTAAGCTTCAGGAACACGACAAACAATGATAATCCAATTTAACGCTTCGAAACGCTTTGAAGGGTACACAATACTCAATGTAGCACGCTTTCTGACATAACTGCATACGCAATTTTATTTCTTGCTAGAGTAGAAATAGAGATTGTAATTCTATGACTTATTCGATTGGTACGTGCGTAATTTAAATATTATTGGCTCGATACTATTTGCCAAAATTAAAACGCTATTTAAAGATTCCTATTATAAATCAGTTTGAAGATCGTCCAACAAAGATGCTAGTATTTAAGAAATAATTAAGATTGTAGTTGGTTTCTCGATTTCTGTTACGCGTATAGACTTTTAGGTGCTCTATATAATTAGCTCTGTATGAAGTTTTTCAATATAAAATTATCTTTTATTGTCAAGAAACGATTGTCTTTATCAGCGCATTGAAGTTAATAAGGCATATACATAAGGTAGAATTGTATATTGACAGAATTAGATAGGTATCTACTTTATTTGTTACTATGTCATAAAATGTAATAAACACCGCTATTTTATTTAATCGCCAAAGATATTGTCTCAACTCTCAAGCATTATTCACTCGCTAATTTTCTAATGAATTGCCAACGATTACTCGGTCCGTTACCCACCCTTCAAACATCATATTGCACGTGGTATACTGAAGCGGAACCTCTTCACGGTATTGCACCTCGGTACCACACCTGGTAGTGTTTCATTACACCTGTTTACACCTGTTATCAACCTGCCTGTTCTAGCATTGGTGCATGGGGTAGTAGAGGTTTATACGGGGAAATTAACAGGTAGTAATTAAGAGTGCATGCAATATGCATTTATAGGTACCTATAGAACTTGTCGTATGTCGTGCCGATAATGTAATTTCTGTTGGGGACTGTCGGGGACTTAAAAAGAATATAATAAATATTCAGATTTAAAAAATATTAATTGATACGAAAAGAAATATACATTTTGTTGCGCAAACAATTTGGTAACTGTTCTGTTCACAATCAAGGAGTAAAAATTGTCTTAAACATAAAATATTTAAGCTTACATTTGAATTGAAGCAATCGCTTTAATCAAATCAAATTTCAACTTTACAGGAAAGTGCTTCTAAATTAGTTTGCAAGATTAGACCCAAATAAACAACTAACAAAATTACTAGTCAAATAAAAACTTTTAGAAACACAATCTTTTGAGTCATAAATCACACAAACTAATCTAAGTGTTGCATCGAATGACCCCAAGTAAACAAACAAGAGCACTTGCTAAAAAGTTTTAACAGGTGTGATGTCACGCCCTTTCACGCACCCCAGTGCACGGTGACATACCGAAACCGGCACGTGTCACGTCGTCACGGTTGGTCCCGCACGCAATGAGCGTGTAGAACATGCAATTAATGACAATTACACGGGACAAGGGTTTTGCATTCAAGGTGTTAAATCTTTAATATGGCTTGTCTTGTTAATATTGCGCTATACAAATTCTTTGATGCAAATTGTAAGTGTCATTGAGAGTTAGAGTATAATCACTATCACTATGGAAGTGGTAATGAAGTAGTTGTAAAACTTCATGAAGGCATTAAAGAGACTCTTACTTAGTTAGTGGGCTCATCATCTTAATCTTATTCTCCGTTTAACCATCAGGTGGTAGTCAAACATTAGCATTTTTTTGTAACTGTAAAAAGGCAAAATACCCACAAAATTAAACTAGACGGCACCAACGGGAAACCAATGGGATTAAGATCTAAATATGTGTTCACTGTATTAAAATCTAAGGATACTGGTTGGATTAAAAACACCTATAAAAAATAACACATTGTAAGGGCATACATCCTACATGTAATATTAAATAAATAAACTTATCATTAAATTTTAAAAGATAATACCAGGTGTGTACGTCATGCTTTGTCACTTACCACGTGGTATGCCGAAGCGTGACGCGTGGTATACTGAGGCGTGACGCGTGTTATACCGTCACGGTCGGTACCGCACGCAATAAGCGTGTAAGCGCCACTTAAACACATGTCTACTGTCAGATTCAGATAACTATAATTGATAACAGGGCACAGCGAATTGTGCTACTAGTTTATGATAATTTACTGCGTCGAAGTCTGAAAACTGAGTTCTATTGATTTTTGCAGATACAATTTTCCTTAAGACGTGATTTCATTATTTAAATATTTAATAATTTGAGGACTTCATTTTTATATCCTATAATATTCAAAGCCTTAAGGACTCCACAGACAAGAGATACGTTTTGTCTTCGTCATATTAAAACTGACACATTTTTCTATGAAGTACACAAGAGGCTCTTTAATAATATTTGCACCGTGCAGGCGTTGAGCTCCTAAAATGCACTCGGATTTTTTATGGCGTGGGGCACTTTACCAAAGCGTCTGCGTAGGCCTTTGAACGTTAGGTAATTATGAGTCTTGAATTTGCCTAAGGAGTTTAAGTTTAAAAATAACCATATTGAAATAGACAATTTAATTAAATGCCTAATATTCAATTACATTATATTCGATAATTACTTTTAATACAATCTTAATGATGTATTATTATCCTCCAGCATATTCATTTCATTATCTCTTTACATCCAAAGAAGCTTATTCTAGGGCTATTCCATCGCGTTTAGGCTCGTGCCTCATGATATTTACACACTGTTATTTATTTCCAATCGCAATGCGCTAGCTGTCAATTGGTACACAATCATTGCAACCAGTAGGTTCTGCAAGGAAATGAGATGCAATTTCGTTCATAACTGCACCACTTGGATCCAATGCAGTCGCCCTGCAGACATTGGTGGTTCAAATTATAGGACCCAAGCGGAGATCAAAAGTAATGAAGTACGGTATGCAATCAGCGTAACTGTATTACCTTAAATTATGTTTAAGTAAACGGTGTTTCTAAACCCCAGCTTGAGTAGTATTAAAATTCATTCTGAATTAAATGCGGAAGTTTTAGTTTAAAGATATTTAAACGAAGTTGGACAAACTTTGAGTTGGGCCAAGCTTCCAGAGAGCTAAATTGTTTTCAGATTAGATTAGATTTCGATGACTTCCAAATCAATAAACATTAAACTTAATATATTTAAAGTATGTTTCGTTATTATTTAAGGACGTTTAACATTACTCATAAATGCTTAGATAATTTTCAAATCTTCATCTTCGTCAACAATTACGATAACAATGATGTATTTAGATACCGTTAACTCTCATCAAATCATTTGCTTTGACGCTTTTATAACTATTATTGTTTTATCTTTAAACTATTTGCCCTCGATAACAATCCTTTCTTTACCAGTTCGCTCCATCTCCGGCATACAGTCGATGTGTCCGGCTGGAGTAATGTCCTATTATTACGGCTTACCCGCGGCCTTCACGACTGGTCTGTTTCAGAAATCATTGCTTACACTTGTCTCAAGGCACGTGCTGTATCGGAATTAAGTGTTTCCCGTACGTGAGCTGTTTCACTTATCCTTTAATGGTATTATTTGCTGCTCGCTACTCGCATTCCTCTCTGGATTTACTGGTTTATGCATAGCAAAAGAGTATTCGGTTTCGAACGTTAGAAGTTTCTTGCAGTTTCTTTAGCGTTGTCCTTTACGTGACATGTTCTAAAGCCAATACGGAAATCTTAATTGAAAGTTTTTTTTTGTGTTATATTTGCGAAATTTATTAATAGAAATAGTAATGCAGTCATTTTGTGTAACGACTAAGCTTACTTCAAATGAGGTTAGGTTGTGTTGCTCAATTTTGCCGAAACTATAATTACCACTAACTATTGCTACCATTAGAACTTACTTAACCTTTCAAAGTTAAATGCTAGGTAATTTGGTTCATAGTTAACTATTTAATATAATTTATTGTTTCCTGCCTACCCACCCTTTTCAAAATTGCCTTTAGCACATTCTAAGCCCGGTTACGTCGAACTTTTTACGCTAATTTCTCGAAGTAGCAATAATAATTCAAATCGAGTCATCTAACAAGATTTTTCATTGAGAGTCGACATTCTCGAGCATAATAGCTCGTGCGCACGAACGGGCGCAATTTGGTGGAAGTGCGGCAAATAATCGCCCGCGGGGACCGCACTCCAGCGCAATCATTCGCTCTACAATCTCCATTGTATGACGCGGCACGTGATATTTTCTGTGTTGAAGCAGTAAATACACTTACAGCGCACCTGGCATCGTTTAAGTGGCTACTGTAGAAGAAAACTGGCGTAGCCTCATATACAATCATAATACGATTTAAAGTTAAGTTTGTTGTATAGGTTTGTCATACTAAGGACTGAGGTAAAAATGTATGTTATAAATTTCATCAATACATACATGTAATTCCGTGACTATTAAATTGTTTTAAATTTGACACCCCATAGCTTTTAACCCAGTTGGATGTGATGCTGCCTGCGAAAGGAAGTGTCATGGGTCCTTTTTGATCCTAAGACCTTCGTACACGTTTGATACGACTCGGGCGAACTCAATTTAAACGTCCTTAAATAAGCTGTTAGACACACATAAAATTGAGATTCAAGTTATAATGCACAAGTTCCTCAAAACACTCCTAAAAATTATACAATTATGTTTTCAGCCAAGGCATGCGTTGTGCAGTGGAAACATAACCGCACTAAATTTAATCGCCGTAGCATGTGGAGATGTCAGTAATGCGCGCCCGAGGCACGGACGTTCATTTTGGCTTCTGTTTAAAAACGCGATCATGAAATTAATGTATTACTTTCGTATGTAGATGCGACCATTATGAGTAACATCTGCATAATTCCTTCGTCAAATGTTGTAACGCGAGGGTCTCATTTACTAACCTCACGTGGACAATTAGAAATTAATTCGTCTATATAAGGATCTTAAATTACATGTTGTTTTAGGAATTTAAAACCTAAATGTTGAAATTATTAGGCATCAATATCAGGAAATGGATGTGAATGATTTTTTTTTAAGTATACATTTTTTTTGTTCAAAAATTAAATAGGAAAAAAATCAAGGATTACAACAAGCAAACAGTTGTAGAGCTTGATAACCAAATTGTAATTAAGCGTCTTATATTCATAATAATATAAAGGAACTTTGAATACTCGTTTAAATTCATATTACATTATGAGCTTCCTTTACAGAGCTCATTCGCCACACGCGTGTTGTTCGACGCCACTGGGCTTATATTTCTTTGAGAAACATGATTGCTCCAGGATTTGCTCGCTCCTTTGCCGTATGCCGAAACATAGTTTAAAATATGGAAAGAGATTTTAGCATAAGCTACTGATTACATACATTACAACATAAATACTCAAAATGATCGCGATAGTCTAAAATGTAACCAATTTTTTTAATAACTAAGCCTACTTGATATAAATGATGCGAAAATTACCATTTGGTCAAATACTGCACTATAGACTTGTATACTTTACAGATATTATATATTCAGTATAATAGCAGTTGCCAACCATAAAGGAAGCTGTTTTGACTCATTACTGATTTAGCAGATCACGAAAAAAACAACTCAGCTGTTACTGATATGAAGCTCGTTACTCACGTCTCAATAATTGTTTGGAAAGCATTCGGTCAATACGTGAACGCTTTTTGAGCTGCACGTCGAACGTCAATTAAATTTGATAGAGATCATTTGGGAGATTGATTAAAAATCGATACAGAATCGATTGCAGGCTCCATAATGAATTCGGATCGATAGCTTCGAAGCGGGCCGGTAGAATTTTAAGTTGCTATCATAAAATTGTCGGAGGAGTAAGCGATAAACAATGAGACGCTAACCAATTTCTTACACGATGCAAGATGAAAATACATTTTAGATTTCGAAATAGAACTGGAACAGGAAAATATTATGATAAAGAAGACGGGAGAAAAGACGCTTGTGAGATTTATGCGCATAAATTAAGCTGAGATACCCATGCAGAAATCATTCCATATTAATGCTCTAAAGCTGCTATAAACTTCATAGGTTTTGTCATTCCACTAATCAGGAACAGTTACGCTACAGGCGGGCGAAGAGTTTAGTTTTTGCACGAAGATTTCTTCGGAGAATTACTACAAAAAGTACAGTGCCTGGAGATATTCCAGACAAGGCCAATATATTGGGAGTTCGGGATAGCGGTACGGCTGATTTATTGTTTGGAATTTATGGAACCGATGCACTTCATCGAGATTCCCGAATTCGAGTTAGAAATGAAGTAATAAAATTCTAGTGTTACCAAAACAGGAGGCGAGCTTATCTTTATGAACCATTATCGGTGGGAAAAAGTTTAATTATAAACTTGCAATGTCTGGTTACGTTGAACCTTTACTTGAACTTGAACTTGAACATTTGGCATTGAATTTAGAATCAATTAATTACTGCAACTTAAATTCGGAAATTTTATAAATGTTAAAATTTCAGCGGGGGAAAACAATATTAATTTATGTTCAATTGTGGCAAAATTATGAAGACCCAAAAGAGATGTGATGATTATCACAACTTGTTACATAAGGCAAAATTGTCATAAGCTTGTTAAATAATCCGCGTGCTTCGTTCTTAGTCCCTATACATTTTTTCTTTTATCTTCAAATATATGTATTAATTTGCATTTTTATTGGAATTATGCATAATTTGGGATCATTAACAGCCATCTTCTTGACGTTAAAACGATTCACTACCATTTAGATGACTATTTAATGAATTGAGCTATAAATGTTAGTGTGAATGAGGTGTGAAGAGAAGTTATTGAATCCGTTTTATAGATTATAATCGATTTATCTTCATATTGTAACAAATACCGTTCTTGGTTCATTATTAGAGTATATTTCCATATTGCACTATTATCTCGTAAAACATTCAATTACTTCATAACGATCGGTAAGGCGTTATCACGATTTATTTACATCGAATAAATTCTAACATCGGTGTATCGAATTTCTTTATCGTCTATACCTAATCAATTATGTAAAATTACTTTGATTGGTTAGTTGGCCTTATTTAATTAGTTTTGACGATGTTTATTAACATTTTGATAATTAACATTAGCTGAAGGAATATGGTACAAGCGAT
Organism: Panoquina ocola ocola; assembly: GCA_018249155.1. Classification (NCBI taxonomy): domain Eukaryota; kingdom Metazoa; phylum Arthropoda; class Insecta; order Lepidoptera; family Hesperiidae; genus Panoquina; species Panoquina ocola. The sequence continues at coordinate 11,229 of DWKA01000831.1, forward strand.
GATAAAAGTCCATAGCTCATCAAACCCACATTTTTTTTACTAAATATATTTGTATTTGATAAAGACAATTTAATATTAAAAGCAAGAACGCGTAACTTAGCTCCGTTAATCCGAATGAAACTGATCTAGCTGGGCTCATAACCGAGTTAATTGCAACATGGCGGATTGAATCTTGTGGCTCGGCTGCATTAGAGTGGCTTGCATTTGTTGCAATTTTCACGTCATTACGCCTGTGCTCAGCGGTTACTTGAAAGGTAAAATTGACATAGATTAAGCACGAGATAGGACCATGATAATTAATTATATCTTCACTTACTTTTAAACACTTTATTTGCTTTAATCACAGTAATATTTTAGAGCCATTTGCACTCTTGGATCACCATTTTTTTACAAATAAACATGGTAATGAAGCCTTACTCCACGCCACATTTTTACGTCCTACTATAAACTATGAATTATCCCCATTTTGTTTTGTTCCACACAAAAATGTTTACCTACTTACTAAGAAGGAAAATAAAATTATTTGCAAGATGCGTGAATTAAAATATTTACAATGTAAGAGAAACATAAATAAAAGTAAAACATGAAATAGCTTATTGCAAAAAGACTAGGTTAATGTCTTATGTTGCCTCTCAGATGCATAGCCGTGATAGGCACTTTACGATACCACGCCGCTCATTTACCGCGTCTGCTTATCACCACCATCTATTACCGACCTATTAGAGAAATGCGCACAATTTACATCTGTTATGATAAGCCAGTTATGCATATTGCACTCAGACTATTTAACGGATTATTCGATTGTTGTACCACAAGTGGGTAAGCTATAAACTATAAAATTATTTTTAAATATTAGGGTCTACTTAAAATATTAAGGGTTGTTCTTTACGGGTGATGAGGTAACTATTTTTTATTTTGTATTTAAAACTTAATTTAAACACTATCTGCGCGTTCGTGTATATGTAAAACAAAACTCATTCTTTTAGTTTATATAGTTTACATTTTAATTTTTTCTAGGTATACATTTAATCTATTGAATAAAAATAAAATATTGTATATGAAAGACTAAAGTTCCATTTGAACTTCGTTATTAGAAATTAGTACAATTATTAATATTATTGTACTTTTACAAAAAATAATTGCCATTTACATTATATTTATTTAAAATGTTAAAAACAATATTATGCTATATCCCTATCATCTCAATATGTGTGAGTCAACCTACATGTGATTTGTCAAGTTTATTCGTTACTCGTTTCCCGTCTGTAGTAGAACACACTACCCTAGTCTAGACTTCTAACGTTTTCTGATACCCAACGACTGTTATATCTAATTGATATGCGAATACAATCAAATCGGATCGCTTCGATAGAAATTGCTTATTCGCGGCGCGTTCTAAAGAAAATATTATTTACGGAGATAAGTCCAAGAATAAAGATTTGATAAGGTCAATTAATTTTCATTTAAAATGTACCGCGCCGCAATGTCTTAGTTATTTATGGATCTAGATTCTAGATCCTTGGACAGACTTTTTATTAATGTTCAGCAACTTTCTGTCGCATTATTTTCACGTAATCTATCGTAGTCGTTTGCACTACATAGAAAATGTTTTAACCGTGAATTTTTGTTTAATTCCACACTGCATTAATATGTGATTATTCATTATGATTTTACCGCCGCGCCGTTATAATTAACGGATGCATTTTTAGCATCGTGCAATAATTCCACGTCTTAGCTATTTGCATATTCGGAAATCATAGGTCATTGACTACTGCTGCAGACTCTGGTTGTCGCTGTATAAATTATAGGTTTTAAAATAGACTGATCTTATATAATTATCTGATTCAATCATCTGTCTAGGTATAATTAATAATTTTGGCCTGTTTTTTTAGACAACCAAAGATATATTTAAAAATCTATGTTCGGAAAATATTGTTACCTGAAATTATACCAAATCGAATCTGATGCTATATACTACGTCGTGAAGATCAGATTCTTCTTAAGAATAAATAAATAAATAATTTTCTTTTCATTTTTCTTCTTTTTATTTTTCAAATGGACTACTAGTCTCTACTGGCCATACAGTTTCACGAGAAAAAGCCGCACAATAGTAACATGGTCAATAAAACATTCTATTTTAACCAAGCCCTTTCTTTGTTTCAGATCCGTCATCGATTCGGTCTGTTCGACGAGGTGTGTACGTCCGGTGGAGTGCAGGTGCGGCACTGTAATTGGGTTCGATTCCTGCGCACCTCAGAGAATTATGGGCCTCAAGTGAGTGATACAAATCCGTAAATTTCGTTGTGGCTTAACAGCACAACGGCGTAATGGTTTTTAATTCAATTAAAGAGTTTTATGCCTTTCGTGATATTATTTTTCGTTAGCCTTTAGTTGATTGTAATATATTGTTTAGTATAAAATATAAGTGACATGAATTTAGTCATTTGACATTTGATGTTTCGTCTAGGAAATTTGGAAATAAATATGTATGTAGTTTTTGCGAATAAAAATGAGTTTATTTCGTACATTTCGAAAAATTATCGCACTGCATGTTTTGCAAAAAAATACTTTCATTTTAAAAATTTTATTGAAGATATTATGCATAGGTAGGTACATTTAAGTTCTTTAATTTATATTGACGTTTCTTATATTTAAGTAAAAAAATGTTCAACAGGTAAACCTAGTCTGTACGAAGGTGAAAGGAGAGCCAGTGTATGAAGCAGTGAAGCCGGTATCAGCTCATACAGAACTTGTGGTGTACTACCTACCCGAGAGACCCGAGGAGCTCTTCTTCGTCAGAATGAGGAACAACTTATATAGACAGACGATGGACTCCATTTTAGAAGGTGATCTTTAAAATTCTCAATATTGATCATGCTTTAATTTATTTGTAGTTATAATCATGTGCACGTATCTTAGAAAGAGACAATTAGATGCAGACTTCGTTTTTATCTAAAAACACGTACATTGAATCTTAAAAACTACTTCTGCGCATCTAACTGTCTCTTTCCACGTCTTGCCAAGTGACGTACCGATTACTATCTAAATATATAAAACTCAAAGGTGACTGACTGACTGACTGACGCAGTGATCTATCAACGCGCAGCCCAAGCCACTGGACGGATAGGGCTGAAATTTGGCATGCAGGTAGATGTTATGACGTAGGCATCTGTTAAGAAAGGATTTTGAT
>DWKA01000832.1:0-14416 GCA_018249155.1 Panoquina ocola ocola
TATTTTACAGTTGCTATGGAAACCCTTGATGGAAACTTAAAACTAGGGTTGGCTATTTACAATGAGAATTCACAAAAAGTGTAGGGTTGATACACTACAGATTCTATATTAATATTGTAAAGGAATAAGTTTGCTTCGTCATAATTATGTTTATTACTTGTTCGACCATGATGTTTCACATCTCCCAGGCGTCCCGTGATGGCTCATATTTTTTTTGTGTATAACTTACGAGAAAATGCAGTATTTTGCCTTTTTTTGAAAAGGTCTTATTTTGATAAATTAACAAACAAGGGGAAAAGTGACTCTTCTTACTGTCCCATAATGACGCCCAGGATACTATTCAAAAGTTTTTGTCAATATTGCTCACTTTTGCGCCCTGAATAAATAGTATTTTACTCATGCTAACACTCCGCAGATGTACGTAAAATCTTGTGTTAGTAATTCCGTGCGTAAAATTATATTTTGTGTTTTAAACCAAATGTCAGTGTCATATATTTTCTGACCGTGAGCAATTAGCAGCCCATAGAAAACAGAAGGAGCAGCCAGTGCCCTGATATTATTATACCTTGTGATTATACGACAATTAACTTTTCTAATTAATACGAATAGCTGTTTGTCTTCTTTAGTTAACTTCACAAAATAAATATTATCAACGATTATTCGGCGCGAGAGCGATAAACCGTTTCAAATTGCTACAAGTTAATAATTGAGCCATTTTCTAATGAATAATACCTACTATTCAATTATACAACAATATGAACACCAATAATTTGTTTAATACTCCATATAGTTAAAATACTTAAATAATTATTTTGTTAGTCCCCAACTCAGATCCCCAATCCCATCCTTTCATTATGCTTTCATTTATTGATCGAATTAATGTCCCAACCCGAAATCCGAAAATGCATTGATTTACTAAAGATTTCAGCAAAGCAATAAAATTAAGTTAACTAGGAACTATGAAAATACGTATTGTACTAAATTTTATTTTTATATTATTTCATTCGGAAAATTGAAATAAATTCAAAAACGACCGCCTCTCGCTTTTCACGCCCAGTTTGACGTCACAGTGCGGGGTTCTCAAAGCACTCATACCGCACCCTTTTAAACGCAGTCTAGAAAGGCACAAGATCCTTTAACAAGGGTATTTGTGGAACTTTTTGACATTCAAAATAAGGTTGTATTTAGTCTGACATTGTTTATAGTTCCATAGTTCGCCTCTAGAGAGCGGCACAATAACTCACTACATTAGCGCGCATTCCACCAATCAAAAAGAAGGAACTTTGACGCAATTTGCAAATGGTGGTTCAGTGCCTAAAATCTGACCAAGACGGTGTATAAAGTACTAAATGATTGAAGAATTCGTGTTTAAAAGTCGTGAATAAATCCTTTGTTAAGTGTAGTGTCGATAAAATAATACAAAATGTGCCAAAAGGATAAGATCCATTCTTAATGGTGGTGTAGGACGCGCCCGAAAACCACTGTACTGTAAGGATTACCGAGGGGATTGCTGTTCGGGTAAGTTCTTTCATATTTTTTTATCTTATTAGAGCCTAATTATTGTCTTATCGCTTCGATATTCTGTACTCTAGTCGTCGAGACAATCTTTTGTTAGTTTCTGAGTGGCTAAATTCAGATTTGTCATGGTAGCCGGTATATATTATGTCCTTCACTATCGAAATTTGAGTTTAAAATTACTTGATAAACTATAAGGCTTAACGTTACTCGAGCGTTTGAATCGATGTGCATTGTCTTTTTGGGCCAGGATGTAATTATTTCGCACGGATATGGAGGTACAGAGCATTATGTATGTATAATATGCATGTATAGGCAAGGCACTGCCCTGTTGCTAGATGGGGCCATCGATTCGTCCTCGTCGGTTAGCGTTATCAATGTGTAGTTTCCCCCTGCTCCGGGTTGGATCGCCTTTCAAGCCTGCTTTCCATGAAACTTCGGGAAAAACCGAATTCACGATCGAAGTATATGACTCAGTACTGTAGTTTTTGTATCGTGTTGTAAGTTTCAAGTTATTTTACTGCAAAGTCTGCATTAACTACTTATATAACGTGGAAATCGAATTGTTAGTGCGTTTTCGCACAAAAATATAATTAGGTGTTGACTTTTGTACATGTACAGTTGTATGCTTGTTGGCTTCACATTACTGTTTTGAAGCTTGACTGCATACTTGAATTAATGTGTTACACATCACTATGTTATCAGCATTGAATACTAATAAACAACAATTTTCTTTGAAAACTGGATAACCTTATTATTTCACTTATCATTATTACTTATCTACATATGGCTTAAAGAAATAATGATTTTTCTATCATAACAAAGTTTTATAGACTTACCCAGGGTAGGGCTGGGGGTAGCTGCCACCCCTAGAATTCCTATGTCTTTTTGTCTTCTACTTTTATCGATAATAGTTCTAATTTACTATGCATTTGTTCCCCTGGAAGAAATAATAATTGAATTTCCCCCTGGACTGAAAACATCTGATTTGTCACACCCCCACCTTTAACTCTGAATTAGAAGCTGAATACATCAGTCCAAAGTTGTATTATTTTTAACCTATGTAAATTAATATGAATTTTAATGAAAATTATATGTTATTATTACTAAAAAAATTACTCGTAAATAGTAAATGATTCCATTAGTTTATGTAGGTGACTGATATTACCATCCACAATGTAATTAATATACAGTACAATGAAAAAGTTAACCTTTTATTATTAAAATATTTTATGAAAGTTTCAAGAGTCCTTTTTCTCAAGTAGGTATTCTTAACCTTATCAAAACGGTTGTTAAGCAAAAATGTTGTACATTAGTATGTACTACTATTACTATGTAATACTGAGATACTAGGTTTATGATAAAAGATACCTATTTTAACTGTAATGGTGATAAATTAGATGAGGTTGATAAAGTGGGTGATGTAAGTTGCATTAAGTTAAACTGAACACAAATACCTATAACTGCACATTGTTTTATACCTTTCAACTCAATACTTCATTGTTGATTCTCGCCTGGCAGGTGTTTTCAGCCAATAACATTGCAGCTGCCAAGGCCGTGTCATGTGTCAGTTCAATATTTCATCGGTTATTAAGTTTTTTTGTCTTGTTCTGTAATATAAACAAGTTGTGTATGTACTGTGTATTGAACTGAATTGTTACTGTTATAGTGGTCTACATTTTTTGTACACAACTTGTCTACTGTATATTAAACTGAATTGTTATTATTATTGTGGTCTACATTTTTTTGTTTAATCAGTACATGAAAATCCATATCTATATTCTATTCTTTGTTTGTTGATTACATGGTTGTAACTGGCTTCTGATGTTTGAGGGAGGCAAATCAGATTTTTTTGATTCAAGACAAGCTAATACCAATGCTGTATGAGAAGACATGAATTCCAGGGGGGGGGCTCCCGTATTGACTCTTGGTATAGTCAAGGTTATTTAGTTTCTTTTATATGTAAAAATAAATTAACCATTTATGACATTCAATATTCACTTTCATATTAATATTATTCTTATTTAGAAAGTGTCATTTTGATATGAAAATGTTTTTTGTGTTACATGAAACTTGTTATGATTTATCTTATCATTGATTATGGATATCTATGTCTTTGCAGAATCTAAACATTTTGTATGTTGTGTCAACTCCTGTATTTTATGTTAATATTTGAATCTATTTGAATTACAGTTAGATTGTGATACTTAAGAGTCAGAGAATCCATTTTTTTTTTCAATTAATGTATACAATGGTATTCTTAAAATGTTAAATTAAGTTACACTAAGCTTTGTTCTGTTATAATAATTAAGAAATCTAAATTTATTAATAAAGTGGAAGTGGTGATCATCATTTTATACCCACTTATACATTACTGAGCTTAAGTTATCTGAAACTGAGAAACAGCTGTTCAAGTCAAACTGGATACCATTTCAAACAACATAGAATTTATTATGTATAGGTCCGTCTTCCTAATGACTTAAGTTGTGTGTAGTCTTGCGTTTATAATCTGTAACTAGGTGACCACCTGATGGTAATCATTCATGGTAATAATGGTAGGTAACAAAAAAGAAAATCTTTTTTTTTTTATGGAAAAAAGGTAGCAAACGAGCTGACAGTGCCACCGTCCTCTGCCGCCCATGGACACCTGTGACTAACTTCGGATTTGACAACGGTAATTGTCCCTCTCGAAGTTTGTCACAGATGTGTTGTTACCCCAGAGGACAGATGGTTACCTCTTATATAAGTGTACCTACCGGAATCCCATAACACCCTTCAGACCGAAACACAATTGCTTTATAGGCAATTATTTCACGGCAGAAATAAATGGTGGTCCTTCCCCGGGAGATCCTTACATGGTCATACCACCTATATACTCGTAAATATGATCCAGTCACCAAGATAGCATTTTTTTATAATTTCTCTAGACTAGTTCCTGAACTAGTACCTGTATTTATTCAATCATTGGATTTGTTTACACACAAGATAGAATTATGTTGTTATTTTAACATCCTTCCGCACTTGATCAAATCTCTCAGGGGATGGACCAAATCTCTGGTTTTATCATAATCCCTGCGACATATAAGTACATACCTAATTATTGTAATTAGGTACACCAATACAATGTGCGACAAATTTATTAAACAGGTAGGTACCTATGTCATTGCATAATACGTATTTTAAGAAATGCTGTATACTCGTAGATGGTCCTACTGTAACAAATGATTGCTAATTTCTCCTACAGTAGGTACCTAATCCGCCGTAATTCACTCGGTGACCTGTTTGTTACCTGATCGCGGTTTAAAATGAGGAGCTTGGACTCAACTCACAGTAGAATCCTGATTACCAGTATCATAAATATGATATCCAGCTGTCTAAGTATGTAATTTTCTACCTACCCATACTTATCAGTATTTAGAAGGTACTAACTAGTATACCTAAGCAGGAGTAGGTATCTTTATGTAATATAAGTAGGTATAATATAGGTAAAGCTGCAGTCAATTAGATTACAATGGAAGAATATCTAGGCAACACGATTCTGCGTTGGCTGAGGTCAGCGATAATGACTGTGAATTACGACACACCGCCGCCCTGCGCACCATTTAATCAGCTCATGAATACTAATCCTCGCTGACCTACTAATTAAAACTTGAGCAACCTGCGATTTGCATTCAGTAATGAATGCAAGTAAAATGCAAACTCCGACAAACGCGGCGCGACCAATGCCGTAAGCGGGCTAGAGCTGCCGCGCCGGATCGTATGCGCGCGCGCCGCCTCCCGCGGCACGCCCACCGCCCCCCCTCCCGCCTCCCCGCGGCTAGACCACATCCAGCCCCGCTGGACCCTCGCCGGCTCCACCGACCCTCCAGCCTCCAGCCACCAGCGCCACCACCTCGCGCCGCCAGCGCCGCGCTCGCCGGACACTCGATCTGATTTATGACGTCCCTTTTTTATTAATCCCATTCATTACCACTCGGCCGGACGCTCGCCTCAAGTCGTTAATTCATATTAATCGATTCGATGATAGTTCCCGATAGCATCGCCGGCGAGTGTTAAAACGTCCATTTAGCGACGATTACTCGTAATCCCCGTAAGTAAACTGCAAAAATTCGTCGCTCAAAAATTACCTACCTGCCTGCGCTTGCGAAAAAAGTTATAAATTTAAGCGATAACGGGACACTAATTGCCGCCAATTACCAACAAAACAAATTGGAGTCGACCCCGTTCCCTCGTAATTTACCTCGGCGCATCCCTGACAGGAGGCACGAGGCCCCACTCGGCCCCAGTAATGAAATTTTCCCCAAACAGCGCCTGCACCGACAGCCCGCGATAACGTATCGATGCATCGGAACGGTGCAATTAGCGCATTACGGCTAATTGTTCGTTTGATATACGATTGCGACCCTAATTGATTTGAGTCCGGCGGAGGTGCGAAGGGACTCGTACATCTGCCGGCGTGTTGTAATGCATGCATGGAGAACGATGGAATCGCGCCGGCGCGGCGACGCGACGCCGACTGTTGCCGCGATTGAATGTCTTTAAACCTAGAGAGGACTCGGCCAGTCCCTAATTCAACTCCATATAAGATAATCTTGAAATGATCATTGTTTAGATAAATTAACTACCTTTTTATCGTCATTATAAGATAATAGAGACGCTTGTTGCCGTGTCTGCCGCTCAATCCACAAATCTGAGTTGTTTAGAGAAATAAGATGCATGCTTTATGACGTCATGGGAAAAATATATGCTGCACGACAACAATTTACATGGTTTTTTGGCACCAGTATCGTAGTTGTTGGCGATTGAAAACCATTAAATAATATCGTAATACTTGGAACAAAAGAAAATAATACCTACTTCATCTGATCAGCATAGGTAGGTACTCAAAGAGCAAATAGACTGACACGTAAAAAATAATAATTTGCACAAGTTTGAACTACTTTGATCGCTGGACAATGCATCGCGCGCAACGAGATTTAGCGTCCCGGGAGGCGTTCACCGGCCATAACCGGCCATAAGCGACTATAACCGGTGATATAGCGCACCAGAATCACCTCCTTATTCTACTTCCCACTATCGAAATTGTACCGCGGACGTTATTGTAACATTTTTAGGAACTAATATTTAAAAGTACCTACTGAGATTATAAAACGCGACACAAGCATTGAACTACACTTATTTAACCTAAAGACACAAACGGATTTGAATTACCACTAAACTGAATAGGTAGGTACAGGAGCTGAACTACTACCGCGCTCCGACGAAATCTTAAAGGGCCAATCAATTCATCGAAAATATTATTTTGTAATAAGTATCGATTATTTTTTTTTAATAATTTTTAGACGAATCAAATAGGTAGGTACTTAGTTCTCTATTATCCACTAACCCGTCCACGCATAGTAGGTACTTTTCCATAGATTATTTAGTACGTGATTTTATGCACACCGACGACAATGATTTGTCATTTGCATACCCTTGGTAATCCGTTGATTAATTATCTCATCTACACATGATTATGAATGTAATTACATACAGGTCCGTAATAATGAATGAGCGGTGCGCGCGATAAGCCGAGGCGGATGTTGTAAATTAGCGCGATAACGATCCGCGAGCGCCGGGAGGTGTCAATATGCTAATGTTAATCGCGAAAATAATTAATTCAATGCCGTTCGACGCGCTTGTCCGAATCTCCGATGTTAGGAAATGCTTTATTTTCACAAATGATTGACATAATTAAGTTTTAATTCAACTGTAAAATGTCTTTAGATAGAAATTTTCACATTGAGCACACGCGAATATCGCTCCAAGCTAGCTATTAGGCATCTTCTGATGCATCAGCAATACACGACGCCTTTTCTCTCGAATCGGCTCAACAATACGCTGTCGCACGCAATTAGACGTAGTAGGTAGAAACGTTTACTTTATAAAAGTACAGACATTGATCGAAGTCAGGGAATAAAAAGTTCCGCACTAAGAGAAGGAGATGACAGAAATACATAATGGTGGTCTCTTGCAACGATCAGCGCGGTCCGTCACCACTCACAAACCTAGATCCTGTCGCCATCTAGTTTATATCTACTAGAATTAGATTTGATTTCGATACAGAGAAATTAATTTAAAATATACTCAGGTAGGTAGGTACATATTTTTTTGAGGATTGCACTGATCGTGTCCGCCAATTTGCTGCGATGAATGCGTTAGTTTGTTTAATTAATGGCTACAATGTGTTTGACGTTGAGATGTTGACGTACCTACGAGTATTACGGAACAGGAAACTAATATAAATTCACTCAATAATATTATTAATTCGCACCTACTTAGGCGAAACAATTATCGTAGCAAATAAATTAAGTACAATAAGCGTTTCCAAGTCTTTTATTTCTGGTTAAGATTATGTATTCACATTTAGCATCAAAATGTGTAAGTACGGACGGACGAGCGACACCGGGCGGCAGCGGCGGTGCTCGATAAGTATCGTGCGCGCGATAACGTCGTATCGCTGTCACTTCATTAAATTTGTTTAACTGATTGCCGATATCCATTTCTTTGGCGATAATGCGTAAGTTTTCGATTTAAATTACGTGGAAGCACGGAAGGTGCTTTGTATTAGCATAATTGAATAAATACATAACTTAATTCCATTTGTTTCATATCGAGAGATCGTATCGGACAGATTACGAACGCGAGCGGTCGCATGGCATCCGAGATATGAGGGCCGCTCCTCCGCTGGAACTGATATGAATATAAAATCGGACATCTAGGTGACCCATATCCGCGGCGACGCTCGCGCGGACGTCGCGGGCTGTAGGTATCTATCGCGGCGGACGCTATCTCTGTTCAAATAATTCGCACTCGTTGCAAAATTCAATGGAAATCAACATGAGCTAATGTGTTATTATCAATGAATAAACACGATTGATAGTGTCAGGTGTTTGTCGCTTGAAAAAATATTTAGGTCAGCGCCGCACCTGCCCCCTCCCCCCCGCGAGCCGCCGCCGGCGCATGGTAATGACATGCTAATGAAATGAACTAAGAGTACGTGACTCATCGATACACTTCAATTCAAATTCAAAATCAGTTATTCACAGGTATTATTGATGCACTTATGCACGGCAATTTCTAATTTTACCGATTTTCGGAAAATCAGAGAGAAGAAAAAACCTCACTTGTAGTAGAAATTAAAATTAGATAAAATTATCTATCGTTTTTCTGTAGGTACGTAGTTTGGTTAAGTGGCATGTGTATGATGGATACTTACGAATACAATACTACGTAGGTACCTACATAAGAGGAATAAGTGGTTTCAAAATTCACTAGACATTTTTCCTCCGAGTCACGCATCAGGTGAGTAAGTTATGACTATTACATTTCCTTGCTTTTATCGGAAATCAGATAAAGGATAGCACATGCAAATAGTTAGGTATAGGTTAAAATTATTTGAAAGCCAACACGTGAGTCACTCGACAGCCGCGAATAACTCTACAAGTAATAGATAGATATTATATTGTAATGACACAAAGGGTCCATGTTGCAAGATATAATTAGAAATATTTACTTTTATCCTAAGAACAGATACTATTTATGACAGGTAATCAAAAGTAAGTAGGTACATATTTATGTACTTTACAAAGGACCAATTTAATTGGTGACCTGTTTAAAGGCATCGATTAAATGTAGTCAATAAACCCAAGGAACTTAAAAATCTGTGAATTGAATGCAGTTATTATAAATAAAATACTAATAGTAATGTAATTTTAGCGGAGTTCTAGTTACACTTGCGCTACATATAAATGAATCGTTGGTGTCCTTTAATGGCCAGCCCCATACATAGTGGACAATATCCTTTATTAGCATTAACATCCACTTGGTGTGTTGTGTCGCACTTTTTGATTCAATTTAGATGTTAGCAAAACATATTTAACGAAGTCATTGAATTAATTCTTTACACTTTTATTTTTTACTTGCGAAAATACCTACTTAAAGTACCTACTTAATGTATTGATTATGATAAGTTTCATAGACATAGAGTCTCGGCGCAATAGCGAGACCACAATGAAAAGGGACCGCGGTCAAGTCATCACATTGTCGTTTTGCAAATGTCGTGTTAGGAACACCGTCGACTTTTATTATGATTAACTAATTTAAATATATATTTTTAAGGGAAACAATCGAGCAGTTGCAATGTAAATAGTCTAATGCTGTTGGCTCCTTGTAGCGAGATTGCTTTGTTCAATTTAGATGGAGTATCAAATGGGACGTAATAAATTGTCTTGCAGCGTCTAGGCTCGTTTGATATAGATAGCATAAATGAAGTCGGTTAAATAGATATGTTAAGATCAAAAAATATCATAATATGGTTGTCCGTTGTGCCAAGTTAATATCGCACATCTTACGATCATTATTATTGTACACTTTTCATAAGTTTTCCCGATATTGTAATATCCCGTGCTACTGTTAATCGGTAATCGTGTTTGAACGTCAAGCACAAGTACACGAAATTATTAATTTATAATTATATATAATGACGGGCGTCCTTCGCGTGTAACCAACTGAGAAACACGAAAGGAAAATTAATCAATACATATTAACATTTCGCAATCTTTAAAATTAACTCTCATAAATAATTATAATGATCGAGTTGATGTATTACAATTTTAATTTTAAACAGTGTGAGATATACCGATTCATTAATCACGTAAACCTACTTATTTGCAATGCACAATTCTTATATTGTTTTTGTTAATAGTTAGGTACTTTAAGTTAATATTTTCAAGACTATTTTCTATGAATAGTATCTATAATCTTTTCAGAATATTTAGCGCCGTCGCGGACAAGTGTCCGCAGAACCCCCAGCTACACTTGTATTACAAAATATTAAATAATATTCATTTAATATTATACTACAAGTTATTTTGCACTAACGTTTGTACTTAGTTCTCGCTATGTCACTTTGCCTGATCGTAGACCACACACATAGATGAATATACCTATTTGTCACTTACCGTTACACATGGTTTAGGAACATGTAACTAAGTTAAGGAATAATTATTATATTCGGAAGACGGTAAACGTAATTAATTACATTACACGTGTATAAAACCGGCGCGTATCGCCTAATTTGTTGATCAACTAGAACTGATAAAATGATTTCGCATATTAATCATGTCCTAATGTTTCATACGTGACTCACGGGAGATTTGCAATCTAATCTTACGAGATTGTTTGAAACGGCCAAAAATAAACAAATACCTGACTCAGGTCCATCGCGAAGCAGGAAGCGGAGGCTGACACCTGACACGCCGGGTCTGATCACTGCAGTCGAGCGACAGTCTTTAACACCGAATACTTCACTCGCGACGGATGAAAACTTGCGACTTAATTACATGCGGTTTCGATCCCGGTTAATTCGCTATTCATATAACGGAGTGAGGTCCTGTAGTGGAAGCGCCGCGGACGTGTCGGGCGGGAGGCCGCGCAGCAAATCGGATGCGGCAAAACTAAGTGACTGATAGATAGGGTAAGGTATGCGCGCGCGCCGGCTATCAGCCGCGGCCCGCGGGCATCCCACGCTACTTATACGACGCTAGCGCGTAACTCGCGGCGGTGACGTCGCCCGGGAACTATTCTACACTAATATGTCCATATGGAAAGAGCCTCTCGACTAATAGGTTCTTGCCTGTGCTGCTAACAGCTACAGCCACAGTCGCCAACAGCAGAGAACTGTGCTAGAAAATGGTGCCGGTACTGAAGTACATACTGTGAACGTATGTGTATTATAATGGAAATAACTTACCACTCTGCTACAAGATATGGTGTGATTGTAAAATATATAAAAAATATTTACCTCGGAAGTAACCATTGTTTATAAGTATTTTCAAGGAGAGTAAAATTTATTTAAAATACAAAATAAAATAATGTCCTTAAATTATTAAATGTAGCAAAGTTACGTTCTACTTTGGTAAGATAGGTGATGTTTGCCGTCGATAAGCGATACCGTGAAAGTTATCGTAAGCAAATAACCTGTGGAGCACCTGTGTGTGTGTGTGTGCTGCTCCACTGTAAGCGGGAACTGTGCCAATCGTTGTGTGGTACACACCGTACATACATTTATGACCACTGTGTGTTAGATAGCATAATATGCATATGAAAAGTAGGTGTCAGGTGAAAGAATTTCCTGGTCGTATGCTTTAAGCCTATTATATAGTAGTCACTGGTTTCTTACAAGCGGATGTTAGAGCATGGAAAATATATACATAGTCCCATTTGAAGTTTCAGATGTTAAAGAAAAATGTAATAACCACAAGCTGCATCGTTGAGACTGAATCGCAATTGCGATATTGACGTGTGGATCTATAAAACATTACACAATTTTATAATATAAAGACCTGCCTGTGCGGTCTGACTGCAACACTGCCCGCGCCAGCCCCCACTACTGGACATGAGATACATATCCATGGGATACATATCCCAACCTGAGGAAGCCCGAGTCATATCATACTAGGAGGTAAAAATCTTGGTAAAATCACTAAAACATATGTACATCAGACAACACTAAGCTTATTATAATAAAGGACTCTACATCTTTTTATTTAACAATGCTTACAATTTCTCCTACTGCAATATATGCATGTCCTCTTTCACCATAAAGATGCAATAAAATAACATTCGTTGGTTGCTTAGTTTCCTTTTACAATTTACTTATAAAAAAGCAATCCTAGGAGCTTTCAACGTCACCCATAAGGTACGACTCAGTAGAACGATGAGACCTTGTGGATGAGACACCAAGCCATCGAACACATTGAGGGCAGCCAGAGGATGACCCTAGATGCTTCATCGTAAGGTGTAGGATGTTATCGGTCATTCAAAGATCATTTAAAATATTCAAAAGCTTACATTGTACAACCTTATCGATCAAAGGTTCCATACAAGTATATTGCATTCTCTTACATTATAAGAAATATTGTATGTGGCGATGGTCATCGGGGGAAAAACGTGTGTGTAATATCAATAAAAACACAGTTTAAATGACTAAGTATTAGATTGTGTAGAGGTGCGTTCTGTTATTATTTTATAAAGATAGGTGAAGTGTGCCGCGGCCGGCGCGCTGAGCCGCTGACCGATACGCGGCGCAAACATTTGCCCATCATTTGCGATATCGATCACTTTGTTATTAAAAGCAGCATTTGGATTGGAAATTGAATTACACACTGCACTCGATGCGCTTACCGGCGGTAGGTGACCGCCGCGCCGGCACGAGCGTTCGATGGTAGTGCTTCGAGCACTAGCATAAAGCTATTTGATTAATAAGGAACTTCGTTCCAATAAAGGTCAAGCAACAATTAACGTGTTTTAATTATTTTTAATATACTTATACGAATATTACTAACAAGTTATCTTATTATTAAAATAACGAACTCATTCATACCATATTGATAAAGTGTCATTTATTCTTTACACACTTGCCAAATTCCATGAAGATACGACAAGTACCTACCTAAGTAGGTCCAATAAGTGAAATAATGTTGAGAGTTGTTAATTTAATCGCCACATATATATAGATTTAACTAATATGATAAAAATAGCTTAGAACCATCTCAACGTCAGCTTTCAAACAAAAAAAACCGCCTCAAAATATCTATATTGGTTTTTGATGACACAAACAGATCTAGTATTTAGATCAACAAAGACGGTGACTTTGAATCGAAATTGACGTAAATAAGTGTACCTAATGATGTAGCTGTATGAATAAATCATTAAGGATTCGAATTTTAAAAATGATCTACACTCTACTTTATAGCAAAACAACGTCACAGCGTGTAACGAGCGGCGAGCGGCCTCGCCTCGAGAGCCACTCCGCGCTCCGCCGCGATACTAAATAAATAATCCCCGTGTTAAAATAGTCGTTTAATTAAATGTCAAACACAAATGTATATCGGTCATTGTTTTTACATAAACTAACTCGAGTGGTTTATCAGGCGAGAGCCGCCGCACCTGTCACACTCACACTTGTCGGCAAGTAGTGTCATTTATAAACCTAGGATCTAGATTGTAAGAAGTGCAATTCCGTTGCTGTTGCAACTATTATTATGCTGCTAACTCATGGCGCGAACAATAATTGTGCCAAGACAATTTAAGTAGGTATACAAAACTTTAGATAATTAGGTATTTATAAAATCCTATCTCATAGAACACTTCATCTATATTGATGAAAGCGATATGAGAATTCGTAGTTTTTTCGTTCACAAACTAACAGACAGCCGAAACAGGTATTATATGTTGTCACTGTGCCGGAGTACGAGGGATGGTAGGATTTCAATTTTTGTAAGTACTAACCCGGTGATCTAAGATGTTGATAAGAAAAATGCGAATAATGGACTGTATTTAATAGGGATTTCAGTATCCCTTTCTGGACAATACACAACGATTAACAATACACACACCAAAAAGGTACTCCACCAACCTTCCTCCCGTCGCGTGGCGTCAGTCGACATGGCGGCGCCGAGATGGTTCTGTTGTTTGAAAACGCCAGTCAACTTCAGCTTCACGCATACACAGTACTTAATAACAGTTAAACGATGCTGCCAAATTATTGTGTTATACGAAAACAACGACGAAATCAGATGAAAACTAATGCTGCACTTTGAACTCGCGTCCCGAACTTGTGCTCCGCCCGGCAGCGACAGACACACTCGGCCGGCGGCGCTCGCGCACAATACAAGAGAAATGGAGGGTAGAAATCAAATTGATGCATATCATTTGTCAATCGAATGTGTATTGCCAGAACTATAGTCTGTTTCTTTTAACAAGCGAGTACTGAAAATCTTTCTCGCTCATTTCCTATATTGACAGAGTGAGATGGATCATTATGGAGAGGCTAAAACCTTAGTTCTTTTTTTGAAAA
>DWKA01000833.1:0-14413 GCA_018249155.1 Panoquina ocola ocola
TAACATCAAATATTCAAATATGACAGTGTTGAATTGTAAGGGATTGCCTGTCACTAGGTTGTGTTTCATACAATTTCCTACTGTAGCATACAACACTAGTGGAGCTTTATATTTATAAGCCAATATATTAAGCGCTTCTTGTATAAATTGTTCGCTTATTACTAAGTCAAACTTGTTATCTTTCTTGAGAAACTCTCTGACTGGTTTAGACTTCAATACAACTTCAGTGAAAGCGAAACCGCCACCCCACAAAATATCCTTCAGAAATTCTTCAACTGTTTTGTTCACCATATGAAAAATGTTTGGCCTTTCAACACCTGAAAGTAAGAAACAAATTATGTTTCATAAATTAAACAATTATTTCATTTTAATTCTAAAAGCAACCGTTAATATCACGTATCACAATAAATACCCACCTAATATTTCCCAAATAGGTATATTATCTACTAGTATTTCATGATAATTTGAAGGAGGATTAGGTTCTTGAAATGCAGTTACAATTGTCACATTATGACCTTTTCGAGCTAATTCTAGTCCAATTGGCCGAATCGCGATGTAATGTGATTTGGATGTAAATGGATTAAGGACTAAAATGTTAGCCGCATCGATGAATACCAGCCCCGAAAGTATTAAGAATACTTTTTTTAACACCTGAAATTTCGATGAAGTAAAAATTAAAATCCAAGTACTTGTATAAAGTTGATTACGTAAGTATGTGTTAAATTTGACATTATTTACAATAATCGCAGTAGTATAAGAGGCTATCCTTGTATGCAATTTAACCTTTCTTGTTATATCATTGTCATGACCGTTCGTCCATCTGCTGCTTACTTCCGATTCTTAATACTAGAGAGCTGTTACTATATTACATATTACCATCTTGAAAATGTGAATTGATACTTTTTACGAACTCCACAGCTCGTTGAAAAAGGTGTTTGAAAATTTTTATAGGTCTGCGCAAAATGTTTTCCGCTTCAAGAAAAATATGATCATCTGCCAGCTAAACGATTGGTTTTACAGTTTTAGATATAAGAAAAATTCTTAAAAGCAACTAAGAAAGTAGCATAGACATTTAAAAAATTAATACTATCGCGATGATTATAACGAGAGCAAATTAAGATGCTATATATAGCAACGGAACCATAGCTTGCACGTGGCCCAACACGAACTTTACCGGTTTTTATCGTACATTTACCAAGGGCTTTAAAATATTTACTTAAATAATTAAAAATTATGGGTGTATTAATGATCATGTATAAAGATATAAAGAACTATGACAATTGTTTTTCAAATATTTTTTTTACATAGAAAATAATGTCACAAAATAACTTTATGTACAGACTAATCAGACAAGTAGTTTTTAAACAGACTTTAGGTATTGACAGAGTGACGCGAAGATGGCTTCAAAAAACCATTTTAAATAAATATTATTATGATAAGAATATCTATCTATACTTATGTACATTATAAAAGGAAGAAGTGATAACTGATCTATAAACGCACAGCCGAAACTACTGAGCCTTAAATGACGTAAGTTAACACTAAGAAAGGATTTTACGGTTATTTAAATTCAAATTCAAAATAATTTATTCATGTGGATATTCGTAGCATTGATAAACTTATGCGCGTAATTTTTTGTTTCTACCACCACTTCGAAAAGGGGCGGCACAAGATAGTTATTTTACTTTGATATTGTATAAACTTATACTTTGGTCAATACAATTTTACTGTGCTGAAATCTATAAGCACAATACCTACGCTACACGTAAAATGTACCGTTACTAAATAATCATAAGATATATCACCAAAACATGACATTTAGGTACGAGTATATTGAGTTCGTATTACCTACCATTTTAAATACTTATCACAGCACACAATTGATAATGTACAAGTAATTACGGTTTACACACACATTATTTCAATGAACATTCGTTTAAATTTGTTGATAAAATAAATAAAAGTTAAACAAACGACGCTGGAGTCGTCACGTTCACGCTACATTCACTCCTTGACTGTTGGTCCGGAATTGTTCATCGGTCACATCTTGTATTAACGTATTCTGTACTAGATTGCTTTTGTGTTTATTCTATTTCGGTACTCTTAAAAAGAGCTGCGGATACAACTCAACCACGACCAAATAATAGATTTTCTTTCAAACGTCTACCAGAAATGTCACATAATTATTGTTATTCATTTCACGAGATGTATTATCTTGTTTGCGGCTCGTCGTGCAATTTTGTTGGCTTATAACATAAGAAGAAACACCTTTGATAGTTTTTAATGTTGCATTCATAAATAAATCTGCAGCAGTTGTTTCATTTACTGATAACATACAATGTTTACTACTTATTATACGAATATT
Source organism: Panoquina ocola ocola (assembly GCA_018249155.1). Lineage (NCBI taxonomy): Eukaryota > Metazoa > Arthropoda > Insecta > Lepidoptera > Hesperiidae > Panoquina > Panoquina ocola. Next base: position 2,366 of record DWKA01000833.1, read on the forward strand.
ATTTTTATTTAAAAACAAGATAATGTTATCGCCATAGTAACAAAAGTAATGAACCATGTAGTGACGAGAAAAAAATAAACCAGTTCAATTTTCTCGCAGGTTTTTTAGAGTGTTTCTACTCGTATTTGCCTAACAATGTATTCAAGCCAATACATAGCACTATTATAAGGAATCTATCTTTGAACCTTTGTTTGTACCTCATTATCTTTGTTTTTATAGACGACGTACTTGAGGACGCACAGAAGAATATTTTCTACTTTATCCTGATTTGTATTATGCTGATATTCTAACATTCTTCTGAATCCAGCTGCTTGAACTTGCAATATATTGTTGTTATCAGCATACATAGGAAAACAAATGATAGGGACTCTATTGAAAATTCTTTCTTGTACGCCAATCAGTCCACCATGAGCAGTATAAATAAAAATAAATGTTCAGTTGCATTGAAACGAAACAAAGATTCAATTTCAGTTTCGCCCTTTGAATTTTGTGTTTTTTCAAACAGACATAACTAAAGCCAACTTGATTAATTTTAAAATGTTTTTATGAAGCAAATGTATGAAATAAAAAAATCATAATTATTGATGTAGGTAATAGGCATATTTTTTATTTCAATAAGATAAGTGTGTGGATTTACTTTTGAACTACATAAGATAAAATAGCAGATATAACGTAAATTCCTTGAATCTGTGTTAGTTAGTTCTTGCTTAAGTCAGTAAATTTCTCCTAATGGATTCAAGCAGATTGTTATTTTATTCAAAGCTATGTATTACCAATAACTTCATGATAGTACGACTTTATGGTTCGGCCATAGTTTGGCTTCCTTGCTAGCAATTATACGGTGACATTCACACTCTGTAACAGTGACACTGTGACCTCGCCGAGATAATTCAAGTCCAATAAACAGCAGCACTAATAATGAGACATGTGTTTTTTTTGTCCGTAACTGATAGTCAGATTTGTGTCCACTGTTATTAAACTAATGATGATTAGATAAATATGTTACATTAGGCATTTATCGTTTAAGTAACGGAGATAAGTTCATACGCGTCATGCCTTGTCATGCTATGATAGTCAGAAAGCAGTTGACCTCGAACGGCCTAACTAACGTTCTTACTGGCCCTTGGCAGTAGCAATCATTATTTATCATGTCTTTCATTTTATGAGATACCTAAGGATAGCAAAGTAGTTCACAATGCTCTATTCCATTCCCACCCATGGACACCTGTGATTGAGTTTGAATTATTATAGTCATCGGCAAGCAACTTGGAAAGACGTAGAAGAGAATTGGAAAGACGGAGAAATAATTGCCGGGCAACACGAATTGATCAATCTGGAGTAAAGAAGTAGTTGTTTGGAGTCGCTCATAATAAAATTAAACATGTGTGCAATTCACGCATGGTAGAAGTGAAACCTTCAAAAGCTTCAAAAAATGAGAATAATCAATTTCACATAACGCCATCTGTCTGGTACATTTAGAACTATTTTCTACCGCCATCTGTTTAGTACTTTTTCTCTCACTTGCTTTATTTCTCCGGAACTATCGACTAGTTACTTTTTTATATTTATTTAATTCACGAAAGTTCGAGGAAATAACTAAACACTGAATAATTCATTATGGAATATTTAAATATTATTTAAATTCTCATACTTGTTAAGGGCAGTCATTTAGAGACCTCATTTCCGTTTCATCACTTGCAAATCACACCGATACTATAGAAGTTTTCACTTCAATATTTATGTTGCCTTAAATTGTCTGATATGATCGTGAGGTCATAGTTGATTAGTATTAACAGGAATAGAGTCATTTTAGTTATCCATGTAAGAGTACCTTAAGAGAACCTCTGGTGTAGCACAATAAAAACGTATTTACAATGTTTTCAACATACCTACCATATCCATTTTTAATTAATCATCTAGATATCCGTACCGCGCGTGAATAACTTGATAAGTCGAAAATGCACATTTTTCAGGATAGCCATTTTAAAATTTAAGTTTGTATGGAAATGTTAACAAATACTGTTTTATTTTAATGTAATAGGTACCTTTTCTTTGAGTTTTCATATAACTATGTCCTTTGTTCACCATATGAACGATGCAATCCTGATGATGTACGAGTATTACGCATTAAAAAAAACATCTAAGTCGAGTTATCAAGTTATTCACGCCTGGTACGGATATAACATCACGCTAAGATGAATAGGATAAGTTTTCCCGAAGCGAAGCGAGAGCGGGCCACTAGTTATGTATAATATGATTTCTATGAGTAAAAATTGGCGTAGAGTGAAATTGTTCACGCAAACGAAACACTTGCCACGAACGAATGATTTAAACTTCTTTCTGTTTTTAAGTGTTTCATAGCATTAATTTTACGCCAATGTTCCTTTCTTCAAATTTTCTCTAATAATCAAAATACAATTATATTAATATAAAAAGTATTAAGTACGTACAAAAGGAAGTCTTATCGCTAAAAATATAATGATTACGTAAAAAAAAGATTTTGCCAAACCCATCCTAGTAGAGAAGGGTGTTTTAAACACATAAAAATTTAAACAATAAAGTATTTAAACAAAAACGTTTAAAAGGCGATATTACATAATTATAAAGTAAAGGAATATTAAATTTATTATAAAAATATTAAATTAAATATAATATGATTACACATTTTTGAATATCTGTAGAGGTTTATAAGTAACAAAGATTTAGGTAGAGATTCCTTGTAACTAATCTTCCTTATTATTCGATTACAAAAGTTAACTGAATTTTATACTTTACTAAAACTTTAACTGGTATTATTATTAGAAGAAGATAACAATGTTATTAAAGTAAACCCAACGAAAAAAAATACTAGGTACGCTGATTTACATTACTTTTCTTTGATCCTGACTAGGATCTATGCTGTTATCTTAGTAAAGACTTCAACGCGAAAGTTCCAGAGGATAGGCTCTACATTCACTTAAACAGAAAATTTAATAAATGTATAAGGCTTTTTATTCCTCAAGGAGTCGAATAAGACAATTAAGGCATGTATATGAAACAATGTTATTAACATTTTAATTTTATGTAATAAAAATAATATGTAATTTAAAATGTATATGATGCAATCTATTTTATAACTTTACGCTGTTACCACGCTACTTACTTATACCAAACACGTGTATAGAAATTATAGATATACGCTAAGAGCTTTCAATGACAGACTTTGTATTGGCAAACAACAAATGTAAAGGTACATGTTTAGCTAAAAGAGTTAAAATATCCTTCGCGTTGATTTAAATAATAAACAATAAATCGACTAAACTGCCGTTTACTCGAGCAAAAATACAACCCGACCCGATCTCGTTCACATAAGAACCTGTGTGAGGTAGACGTGAGGTAAAAACTCGTTTCGTGTTCTGGATTTCCTTTCGGGCGAATCCTTTGTGGCGCGGTGACTGGGCCAGCGCGGACTATCTCCAATCTCACGGACCTGGCGGCGGCGCGGTAGATGGCATTCACGTCGCGGACCGTTACCAGACGGACGTATTGTCGTCTCGCGCTCCGCTCGTTGCAAACTGTCGGCCGTTTTTTTGTTCAGTGTTTTTATTTAGCTAACTCCGTCCGCCAACATTAAAATCAGAAGCTCCGTCTATTAGGGGTCAGCCGAATTCTGTAGTGACTTCCAGTGCAGTGATAACAGGGAGTGATGTGAATTGTGTTGTGTTTACGTTGCGATGTGCGCGGATTTAGAGTGAATAGTTCGTAATGGGGTACACGTCGAGTGGAGCGGGGCGCGCGGCGCACGAGGCGTTGCTGGCGCGGCAAGATGCGGAGCTGAGGTTGATGGAGACGATGAAGCGGAGTCTGCAGGCCAAGATGAAGAGCGACAGGGAGTACGCGTTGGCGCTGTCCGCAGCCGCCGCGCAAGGCCAGAAAATGGACAAGTGCGAGGAGCTCAACGGTAACACCCGTTTAAAAATATTTAAAATAAATAATTTAATTCGTGCTTAGTGGTAACGTTCCTAATTTAGGTAGGTGAATTTATATGTAGAATATTTTTTAAATTTCGAAGTTACTGTTATCTTCATGGCCTGCAAGTTGTTGTCTCTAGGGATGTAAATGTAGGGTGTAGTCGATGTACAGTTAGTTTTATTGATGAAACAAAACAAAGGTGGGTACCCTCACACGTATTAAAAGTTTCATTGAAATTAAAAGCACTGAATTGTATGAAGTTGTTTAGATGTTTATGTATGTACTCATAACATGTAACATGCTGCGGAGATTTCAATTCCTTGTAACATGCATCATCTTCAATATTATCGTGTATTACCGTGTGCATTGGTCACCGTTTACAGCTGTTGTCTACCCTCAGGCCTCACAAGTCACAAGATAACGGTTTATTTGAGTCCATCGCAGGCTCAAGCGCCGATGGTAAACAAAGGAAATGTCGAGTGTGCATTCGTAAATATTATGTATAATATTGCACAGAAATCTTGTTTATGTCACTGAGGCAATTATTACATGATTTCTAATAATTCACTCATATTACAAACCAAATTTCGTCCAACAAAATTACATGCAGATAGAGTGACTCTATGTATTTCTATAATTCATAGACTATTTTTAAATAAACTAAACGCTTATTACTGTTAAAAAATGGGTTTTGGTGATACAGTAGTTATAATAATTGTACAAGTCACCAGCTCAAAACATTTCTTATTACCCTACGAAAAACAAGCTCTTCGAAGAAGGATAATGACACTGCACCGATGAAACGAATTACAGAACGTGTTACGTCGAAAATGGAATCACATTTTTGTTTGTTTATTTAACATTTTATTATCGTCTGAGGATATAAAAGGTAAAGACTTCTTTTTGCTTCTGCTGATTCTATTTATATATTTATCAGAATTAGTTGCTAACGTCGGATCAAGGATTTTTCATTATTTTTCTCCTTGTCTTGTGATTCATAAAATTTTATATGAATGCTGTAATATTTTCTAACTCAGAACCGTTCAAAAACTTTTTTAAAAGTAGCTATTTTTTTAATTTTGTAATTCTTTCTCCTTTGTTACCTCGCCGAAAGATTAAACGGGCTTTGCCACCTTGCGAGACCTGTGTGACTGTGACTCACGTATTATTGGAATTGACAGAGCGACCAATACAATCAAATGTTACGACCCACACGGAAAACAGTGCACTCGGAATTTGAAATATTATCGGTTCTTGTAAATGCAGCAGTGTAACTTGGGATGAAATCTGGAGTTCTTTTTAAATTATTTAATACTTATAAATGTTATGGACACCACGCAAGTTTTGTATTGCCTGTATTGCAGAATATGCAATATTTTTTTAGGTGTATTGATTATTCAAAATCATGTAGGTATTATTGATGCACTTATGCACGTGATTTTTTGGTTCTACCACCATTACGGAAAGGTGCTTTTTCATAGACAAGAAGAAACGGCGAAAGAAATTCCTAATGTTATTAATGTTTTATAGAGTCCGATTTTATAATTTCAATATGTATCTGCCGTTTCCTGGTAGGTATTGGTAGATGATGTTTCCTTGGTTTTGTAATATTGAAAATCATGCTAAAAATAGGTTAAATCGTATTATTTGGATGTCTGCTTTTTCCTTAACCTAAGAATCACCTTTTGGTAATATGGGTTATATTTCTGGCTTTTCCTTCCTTAGAATAATGAATCGAAATTTATGTTTCGTTATTAACATTGGTCCTTAATATGTCTGTATATTTTTAAATAAAATGTAAAAAAATAAATCAACAAAAAGCTCCGGCTTAGCCATAATTTCATAAAAGTATAACAATAATAACATTCTGAAATCGATTTTGCAGTGTTATGAATCCATTCGATATTGGCACGAGTTGCTTTGATAAGAACCAAATGAGTCGATTCACGATAGCGATTGTGCCAAATCGAATCCACGATTGTTTGTGTTGGAGATATAGTATGATTGTTTGGACTAATTATGCAGGTGTAACCTAGAATTATGTAGGTCTACAAATCTAAGATTTTTAATAATAACATAGATGAAAGACTGCTTCTACAGTGTCATACCATGTCAGTCAATTTAGAACGAAATGAGCGTTAATTCACAACTTACTCTGGTCCAGGTAAAACGGATTTATTTCCACTCAAGCTGTAATAAAGCAATCGATTCAATGACACGGCTATTTTATTCCAACAAATTTACGCAAAATATTAACAAATTAACCTAAGTCTTCCTTATGAATCACTCTATCTACTCGTATTAGTCAAAACCGCGCGAATATCCATTAAGTTTTGAATTTCTCGCGAACAGACAGACAATCGCAGCAGAGGACCATGTTTTACAATATGTTATCATGTAATAAGTTTTGATCCCGTAAATAAACCCTAAAGGGGTTGAATATGTACCTAGTATTTTTCCCGAAGAGCGAGTAAGCTAATTATTAATATATACGTTCTAACACAGGTTCAGTGATCGCGTCAGCCTGGCGCACCATGACTGAGGAATGGGAGAGCACAAGTCGGCTGATCAAGGCCAATGCCGAGGCGTTGGAGTCGCGGGCGCTGGACCGCCTCATCACGCTCATGACGGAGCGGCGGAAGGCCCGCAAGGTCTACCAGGAAGACCACTCCAAGATCTCGTCACAGTTTGCACAGGTACATAGATAATTTGTATATACCAGTAGTAAATTTTGATATTTCGAACGGAGCAATAGGACTAGTTTAGGTCTTTGAAACTCGCCGTAACCATGATCTAAGATTGGGTCAAACTATGTGTATGAATTGATGGTAATTTAAACATAGTAGTATTATTTTAGAAGTTTATGTAAAAAAAAAGTTTTAGAGCATGTCCGTATTAGAAGGAAATGAAAGCAAAATTTGAATCTACTTAAAAAGCATATTATCCTAAAATTCTATTGCACGTTTGAGTATTTTCTTCAGAGTTATTTATAGTATACTTATTCATCGTCGTTATATGTTTAGCAACATTATCAATTATAATATTATCGCGAAAACAATCACACTGCAATGCGCATGCGTGTCTCTGTACTCCTTAAGTACTCATGAGGTCTTTAAATGGCACTTGAACGTATCAGACAACATTGTATACGTAAACTGTTTTATCGGGTTTAATATCACCGTATCCGATCACGTACTAGTCGATGTTATCGATAGCATTATTTATACTTACTGACTCATTAACATTTTGTTTCCACTTGCATTTATATGAACCGTTTTAATGAAATCTAGCTAAATTTAAAGATTGTTTAACTTGGTTACAATAATTTCATTTATTTTGATTTATTTGTCATTGTGGATTATAATTATGTTAAATGCATAATTTAAGTTTTAAGGTCCTAAAAAATTTACTGAACTATTACGGAAAAACCTATTTGTGGTTCGTGGCGTTTGCTAGCGTTACGTTTTAAAATTGAATGCCCTACCTTCTGTAAGTCACTCACACTTAAATTCTGCACCTAAATTTGAAAACTTTATGGTGATATTACGTCCCAAAATTCCCACGAACAGTATGTGTTTTGTAGTACTTTAGTAGCAAAGATTTGGCAAATCCTAAAAGTACTTTACTTCCTTGAATCTTCCTTGAACCTCCCGTGATGCCTTTACTTTTTCTGATGGGTGGTGTTAGCTACTTAGCATCATCTGAAGCCTCAGCTCGTTTGTCAGTTATTTACATAAAGAAGTAGAATTCCATTCCGTTACAGGACCGGTTAGGCTAGTTGCTGGCTTCCTCACTCATTTCCTAATAACGTTCTCCTTCCCGTAGATAATTAGGTCTAGTCTAGAATGGTGTAAATGAAGAACGGTGTCGGCACCGGTTTACCTCCGGTTGATTTTCCAATAATTAGCTATGGCGTTCGCATCTCCCAATGTGGGCCAGTAGGCTGACAGTTGACTGATAGCGTTCTACGATAGGCGATAGTCCATCAATTATAATACAGTTTCCCATAATACCTCGATAGTAATATTATGAAAGTTGTATTTGTTTTTCAAAAATATGACGGTTTAAATTGTGAGCTTAATGCAATGAATGTATCAATAGCTTCTATTTTAACGATTGCAGGTTTTTATTGACATGGAGATCGAAACATCTTTTTCTAGTATTTTTGAGTACCTAACTGTTTTCTAAAAGCATGAAACAGAGCAGACATTTTTAATGTGCGATGAAATGAGTTCCAACACTGTTCCAATTTTCAGAAGCAAAGTAAGGCAGGTCAATAAAGTTTAATAAAGGTGCTCGTTTGATAGATCAATTTGATGTCTATCGATTGGAACTGGAGTTATAACGCCTTGTATTTCAAAATACGCAACTGGGCTTACAAATCGGAGCTGCTCAATTTGGGCTGTGCGCCAATTTTTTCCCGACATATAAATAAAATACGCGATACCGGCGCCATTCAACCAGCCGCCTGTCTAGCATATGTGTGAAATATTACTGGAACACGAATTACTACTAGTATTGTGTGGTTTCAGTACGATATACCGTACAAATGTTAGTAAGTACATAGATTGTATTAGGATAATAAAACCTTGACATTTTGTGAATCCAACGACACTTGGCAATTGAATTTGAGGGTTTTAAAATCCATAAGGATCCATTAAACTTATTATACAGGCTTTGTTCAAAACTGGAATAAGTTGATATAAATAAATAAAGCAATTAAATTTCCGTTCGAAAGCTACTTTTCTGCTTGAATGGCTTATGAAAAATGTAAAAGTGAGCTAGGTTAGTTTTTGTCAGAGCTGGCACAGAAACTGATTTCAAATGGTTTAGAAAGTTCCGTACTGTGTAGCGACATCGGCTGAACTTGTATGCGGTAGGAAGGACATTTGTATGCGAGAGAATGCACTTCGCTTAATGAATTACTGACTTTACGCACACTCACATCAACGACCTCCTGGAATGCGTAGCCCTATCCTCCAGGAATCTTAATGATGTAGTACATGATAAAATGTTTTATCGGTTACTTCCTCCCTGTGATGTCATCCGCGATTCCATTGAACTGCAAGTTATAATAGAAATCAGTAACCGGCCGACAGTCCCTTTGTGAAACAATATTGGTACATTTATTAATAGGATCTGCATTGGAAACGTTGGATAAATGTACACAATTTTATAGGTGTGTTGAACAGTTTTTGGTAATCTACTTTTGTGTTTTAGACACATTGATATTTTGGAATAACTACTCTTAATGAAGTACACTTAAACAGCTATTATCTCGGTCATTGTTTAATTGATTGCGGATAATGAATAATATTATAGGAAATCATAATAAAATAATAATAATCCATAATGAATTGCGGAAATTGTTCATCCCAACATTATAACACATTCATTAAATAAATTAAAATATACATATAACAACTCGTATGTCTCTTTACGTACCTACTGTTTCAACTCCGCTTTCATTTAAATCACGCGAAATAATCCACATTGCATTAAGGTAATATTATTCGAAAAAGAAAAAGAAAATAAATAACACAGATTGATGGCAGTAAACAAAATATCGTTAAACGAGTGGCTATGACCGGCGCGGGCGCAGAGCGTTGTCCTTAACGTTTCAGAACTTTTAGAAAAGGATGCAAAGCTTGGTTCCGTGATTTCTAACCGAGTACAGACTGCGCTGGGATTGGCCGCGCGACACCTGTCACTGCCCATGTCACCGTTCATTGGCCCTGCGACCAATGCGGCTTGCGGCTTGCGACTTGCGACGTTCATTTTTTGTTTTTTTCTTTTTTAATTTGTTTTAGTTTGTTATCTTTATTCTCACTGGTTTCGCTGATGGAAATATAATTATCGCAGTCATATTATCTTCGATAAAAAATAAACATTTTGTGAATACCATATCTCTATTACTTACTCAATATTTTTTTATATTGCTTAAAAGAATTGAATTTAAAGTAAACGACATTACATAAGGTAGACCTAGATTTCATTTTGAGAACTTTTCGAAAGTTTTGGAAAATAAGTGAGAAGTATCTTTACACATATTATCCTTGTTATAAGCATTTACAGCGAACACTAAATAAAGAAACACTAAACATATAAAACTACTTAAATAGATGCCTTTGTTATGCCTTAGCCATTTGAAATATAATAAAAAAAATTGCGTAGCTGTTGCCATTTTGCCAACAATAATAACCACGCTAATTAAAAGCGCATCATATCATTCTTCTTTGATGTTTACACGCATAATTCTCGAACAGACTCAATTACAAGATTTGCACTGGCCCATCACTAATGAGCATGACGCTGATTAGTGATGTAGATCCGGTAAAAGAGAGAACGATGTGTCAATTGCGAGGAGGCTAGTCGATCGGACCGGATCTGACCTAGTTACAACACTACTTGTCGCGGATTGAAACAGAATCCCGTTCGTGGCTGTTACACCTTGTTACTAAGCGAAATATAGGAACTTTAGAGCCAATGGTAAGAGGAATATATAAAATTGTTAGTTAAAATACATAAAAAAATATTATTGTTTTCTTCTAATTCGCACTTGCCCAGCGCGGTGGACTATGGCTTGTACCCCTCACATTGTGAGAGGAGACCCAAGATCACAAGTGGGACAAATATGGGTTGTAATTATGACGATGATGATGTTCCTTAAAATAAAAATATCAACTTTAAACTTACGATCTAAGTTGATATATGAATGAAAAGAAAAATCTATAACGTCACAAAATATAATTCGTTGCTATGGAAATTAAACTGTAAGGAATTAGTTTAAAGTTATTAATCCCAAATCATTAAACTTCTCTCTTTTCTTTGGCTCTAAAAGCAAAGTGTAGGAACTAGGCCAAAAGAATCGCGAGGTGCACCGACTCCTAGTATCTTGAACAGCTGTTAATAGCGACGACCTAGTTTAGCCAGGTGAAACGTTTTTCATACAATTTTTCTTTTGGATTTATACATTTGATTCTGATACAGTAATAGTTAAGTGTGTAGTTTTTATTGTCGCAAGTTTATAATATTTTTTATACTTAGATTCAAATATTCAAAATAACGTAATTTCTAGGGTGTACTTATAACAAAATTTCTCGCTGTCTTTTGGTAGAACATTTTTCAGCGTTTAGCCATATAACCAATATGGCTTTTTATATTTTGATTTTAGAATATTACCTACCTATATAAAACCATGTCCAATAACTATACAAAAACCTTTATTTACATAACACAGGAGAGTGTCAAATCGAAAGAAACGTTTGCCGAATATTACCTAGTATTAGTAAAGTTATTAAAAACGTTGCATCCAGAATAATTATACGTGGATACGTCATCTGCATTTATATTGTCAGATACTACTTCCTTGTATAAATTAATTCCTGTAAGACGAAACGTTTTGTCACTGTCGCTTTTAGATAAGAACGGTTTCATCGTAAATATTTGAATAAGAGCCAAGAAAATGGTATACAGTATAGACGACGATTTCTTGTCTTGGCTAATGGTTATATTTGGGTCAGTTTGGTCGAAACCAGCACAAAACTTGGTTCAGTTTTATTACGGTGACGTAAAACTATTGTAATGTTGTATGCTATGAATGTTATCGCTAGGATTGTTCTGTGGGAATCGGGAGTTTCGTTAGTAGGTTTTAGTTTTAGTTGTTTCATTACATAACAAACGTGAAGTTCATGGTTAACTGTAAAAACGCTAATATGACGCAGTAAAATATTATTTTGACTGATATTTGTAGTTTCTATTGAATCTTGGGTCATTTGGGTAGAGACTAAAGGTAAAAGAAGAGATATGGGAGCTCGTTTCAAAAGCCTTATGTATGAATATTACCTTATTATTAAATAAGTATTATTTGATGGTACGAAGACAGTAAAACTGTAGATTTGCTTAAAAAAACTGTAGATTATTAACATTTTAATCAAATTAAGTGTCAAAAGTCTCAAAAAATAACCAGCACTAGCATTCTCGTAATGCTAAAACAAGAAGAACACCAGAGATTTCCGCAATTTTTGTCCTTGTTATTTTTACTAAAAACAAGAACTCCAGAAAAACTGTAGATTTCGAGACCTAAACTAAAAACTG
>DWKA01000834.1:0-14412 GCA_018249155.1 Panoquina ocola ocola
CTGGCGAGTGCAAGCGCTCCACAGATAAACGCCGCAGCCGAGACCGACACTGAGAACATTCTGCGCCGACCAGTCCACCAGGTTGAGGTAGAAGTCGTCCTGGAGTTCGGGCGCGTCGAGCACCTTGAACGGTATCCGGGATATCTTGCGGGTTGCCTTCCGGGGGGAACGCAGAAGCTTCTGGGACTTGGCGGAGACAGGGGAGAGACTGTAGGGTGATGGGTCTATGTTCTCCTGAAACAAAGAGAGAAAACGTTGAAGATCGTATATGGCCGCAAGTGGGTTTTAATTCTCTGGTAATAAGATAAAATAAGATGTTTATTCTCAGGTCAGTTACAAAATGCATTGAAATTAGTAAATGATACATTACTGAAATGCAAGACTGGTGAAAAACCTTCACATCTCACTTTAATCCCTACCTATCTCAGTCGCAAAGCTTAATTTATAACCTATGCATCAAATAAGTATATTAAATTTGACCTTCAATCTTAACTCAAAACCACATACATATATCTATTACCTACAAGATATTAACTACCAAAGTCCACCACTTGTTTCTAACTCTAGAGTTTTCGGACGGCCAAATATAATTTAACAAACACGTTTGAAAGAAATACAAGATAAAACCGAGCATTTTTAACTGCTCTTACCTAAAAACAGCATTTTGCATACGTTAAAACATTCCACGTTTTAGTGCACAGTAATTTCGCAGCAGACAGATTTTATTGCTCTATTCATCACCAAACACGCTTCGTCGATTCGCTAGTCGACGTGTACACGGAAAAAATACATTTAATTCGTTTAAAATCTTTAACTGAATTTCGGATCTCCGTCCGCGCTTATTGACTGGCACAACGATAAAAAAAGCACCCAAGATAGGTAGCGAAGCTGTATCTGTACAATCTCATTACTCGCACTAAGAAACTAATCAAGATACGATGACTGGAATAATGGACACAGATTTCAGTGTAACAGCATTCCCAAATAATATCACAAATTAACAATCTCCGTTTAAAAATTCCATTACAGTGAACAAAAAAGATCATGCAGCGATTTGTTTACCCGGCAACAATAGTGTTAGAGTTACAAATGGTTCTACACTCATTAGGCAAGAAGGCTATAAAGAAGACAAATATCGAGAAACAAATTAGAGACCTGATGGTGCAAAAACCACTGACAAATTGAATCAACTAATTTCAACGCTGCATGTTAGCTTCGTGGTTTCGAACAACTGATGAAGGCAAGCCATTAAAAATGTAAAAAACAGCACGTCTGCCAATCTCAGTACATTAGACGTTGCCCACGTTAACCAAGACCTCTATAAATCAGAAGCGACGAAGCGCAGAATACATATGACCTAAGAAAAAGCTGTGTGTAGAATTGAAAAAAAAAGATTCATTTTGAATTTTTGGTAGCAAAATACTAAATACCCTGGGAAAAATTACAAAGACGTAGTATGGTTTAACTCTGAGGTTGTTAATAAAACGTAGATAGAAAACCCGTGAAGCAGAACATATCAAGTCCTTGAAAGGTTCGCTTACCTTACCTACCGAATGCTTTGTGCAAATTGTAACAAAAACAACAAATGAAAAACAAAACGTAAAATGTACGACAGAACACGTGGCAATGATTATTATGTGATATTTGTTTTTGTATTAATAGTATACGATTCACAATTTTTTTTATTAAACCTAAAATTGTTTATTTGCGATGTTGCTGGTTAAGCTATTAATACCTTTATCGATAATATGTATCCTTTTTATAGTAAGACCAACATAAAATAAAATAAACAAATAAAATTGCAACTTCTACAAAATTTTTAATATCGACTTTAATATAAATCTAACAAAAATTTAAGTTGATTTTTTGGATTACTGTAATAGTATTTATTTATTTTTAATAATATGATAGTAGCTGATAATAAGTTTAAACCATCTTCTTTTATAGTAACAATTCTGTCTGTATAAATATTGTTGGTGTCAATTTAAAAATTAAAAGCGTCTCATAAAACGCTTGTAACAAAAAAAAACTCATAAAAGTTGTTTATGAATACATAAAACGTGCATTTGTTAAGTATATTGCCATCTAAAACGAACGTTACAGCGACAATTGAAATGTGAATTTTCGCACCGTCAAATTCTCGACAAATTCTAAGTAATTTGTTGCAAAAACTGCACATTTCACGTGAGGCTGCGACAGTATCACGTCCGTGAACCCGCTTTTATTACGACTGCTAAGTAATCTAGATGAATAACACCTTCATAAAGCGATGCGAATTCGTGGGACTAAACGTGGGCCGCCATTACCATGTGTGTTATTTTAAGAGGATAATAATCCTTTTGGAGTTGAATAGAATTTTGAGGCGTGGGTGAGAATATTGGAAGTACGCACGAGATTGGATTCGCGTTTAAAGGGCACTACATGAAGAGGACGTGTCCTGTCGAGTTCGGACAAGTTTTACTGCAATTCAAATGGAAACAGAACTGGGTTGTGACGCCTACGTCAAAAACAAAAACATAAGTGGAGGCACACGCATAAACACGAGTGTTAAGCGCGCACACAATAAATATTACTGATAAAAGAGGGATTTACATGTAATACTACAAGATATCGCGACCTAAACCGTTATGTAGCCCCAAATTTAGGTTACCAAATCAATACTGCACAATGGACGAAAACATAAGAATAAAAAAAGATGCACCGAACAAATTCGGTCTAATTATTGAAAGCTGTGAATGAAAGAAGACTAACGCAAGCGAATTAAGATTGAAAGTGCAACAATGTGCACACGATGATTAATTTACAACTGCCACTTACAGAGATATTGACTTAGCAAATGCCCCGCCCCGTGTGGTCGTCGACACAGTGGCCTTGGTAGTTGGAAGAAAACGAATGCATATTATAACATTACGTAAGCCGAATATTGCCTGCAGGAAATTGCAACTGGTTTTGATGATGCGCGACAGACTACGTCAGCTGAGATACGAAAGGATAACGAAGAAGTTCAAGATGAGAATTTTGAGAGAAATACTAATTTTATTTGAATTTCGTGTAGGTAAAAAGTCTAGACAGCTGACGTTGATAGGATCTAAACTGAGTACAGAATACGTGAAACGAAATCAGTAATTGGGTAGAGCAATAAAATTCAAGACAAGAAAGTTCAAGTTTGTTGACCACTAAATAGAAGAACCAAATCCAGTAATAAGCGATATGCGTACAAAGCCTCCGAGCGTGGTCATTAATGTAATAAGTTAAGTAGTGCATGACTAAATAAATCGGATTAAAATGATGTTACTTATTGTAATAGCGTAAGCGTTCTCTAACAATTTTGTTTCCTAATACCATTTTGATTGGTTGAATTATGATTTTTTACAGTAATGCCAATAGATTACGACCAAAACATATTTCAGTCACGTCATATGATCATGAAACATAATCAGACATTAATCAGTATTATCTTTGAGACAAAAACCGAATTATATAGTAATGAATATTACCATCATTTAATGATGTGTGAATAAGGTCTAAAATTCCATAAGGTTATGAAAAATAGTAGCTGACCATTACAAAATTTAGAAAGCAATGTTTGCGTGACTACCATCATTCGATTCAGAATTGCGGTAAAGAGAACATAGACTACGGATGAGTTGAAATTGCTCGTTTCCTTTAGACACAATTGCTTTATTCGATGTGAATAGACAAAAACTTCACATAATAGAGAACACAATGATACAATTGTACAATACAATAGAACTCTGATCTAGCACTACAATATAAAAGAGGAATTGACACTAGATCTATTGAATCGAAATATCCTCAAAGTGGATAGTTTGATAGGTGTGGATATAACTATGACAGAAACATTTGTGGAAGAATCTATTTATTTGGGTTTTTTCTTCAATCCATTGAAGAAAAAAGTAAAGAAATAATCCATTCAAGAAAAAAGTAAAGAAATAATAAGTAAAAGATTTTTATTTACATTAAGACTGACTTTACATTTCATTCATACAACTTTATAATATGTGGGCGTTTCCCCAAGACGCAAATAAGAAATGATAATCGAAATAAACGCACATAAACTGAGACACACAAATTCCATGAACGAAGTAATATACTAATGACATATCATGACAGTGGCCAGTGAAAAAGGTAAAAGAAAATTTTTCAATACAAACCCAAACCACAATGATGTAAGATGAATGAGCAATCAGGACTCAAGTTTATTAACCTCAGATGGCAGACGCATAAAAAGCTAGAAATCCACCATGTAGTGACTAGATCTTAGATAACAGATTGATTGGCACTATAAATGAATGGCAGATTCTGTGACCTATACGATTCTGCAAGCAGGTCACGTTGGTTCGTTGCAATAAAAAAACTTGCTACTGCACAACCTGCTGATTCTATATTTCAGTTGCTTCGGTACCAAATGAATACAAATGTGAAACACGGAACTAATTTGAATTTCAACAAAGCTTTTACGACTATCTAAACAATAAGATTTAATTCGAATTGCCTAGCTAAGAACCATAATTCAACAGTCTTTGACGCCAGATTAATCAAGGTCTTCGATACGCTTGTAGAATCAATGGATTGCAATTTGATTTAAAACGCCATCATTTTGTATGTCAAAGGATATTGTGTTGTTATTCGATTTACACTTCTTCCGCATTGGCATTATTCCCTGATATAACGGAGAAAAACATGACTTGCCCAATCTTAATGTCTCACATATATTACAACTCTTCAAACAATATATTTCTTTGTGAAAACGGTAAAAAGGTTACATCCAATGTAATGGACATCGCTATAATCGAACTTAAACAGTTCAAGTAATTTAAGATCGTTGTCACGAAAACGGTTGCTAAACTAATTGACTTAACAGCGTAAATACTCGTAACCCTATCGGGCCTCGGTCGCAAAAGCCTCTGCAAACAAGGACTTGTGTAAATAGTAGGAAAAAATTAAGGCCACGCTGATGGCTCTCGCAAAATTCTCTCGCATACCGGTAGATGTTGTTTCTGTAAACAAACCACTGAGTGAACACGGTTGGGCACTTCTGACGGTCAATTCAATAGTTGGAAATGACACGGAAGCAATACTTACGGCTTCAAAGAAAAAAATATTTGATTAGTAGATTTTTTGTGCCTATACTTCTAATTTCAAGTACTATCATAGGACTTCGTGCCTTTAATGAGAACCTCAATAATAAACCTTATAGCTAGGCTTTAATACGGTCTTTTTCCTACGCAAGAACAAAATTTATTATTCACACTTGATTATTAAATACGTAAATCAAAATAGACAGAGGACGCGTCCAGAAGAGAAAATTATGGTACACCATTTATTCTACAGTGTTGGAGCGCAATGAGATCACATGTCGGGCGCAGAAAATGTGGGTGTTGCTAGTAACATTCGAGCTCTATTATCAGATACATACGAGAGAGATGATTGTGATTCAAATATTCAACCAACAACAACTCCTTTTTTGTTTTTTTCTAAGGATCGAACAACAATAGCAGCAAACGAACTCTTCGAATGCCTAAATATCAAAGGCCAAATTTAGGCACAGACTACAGACCGTGTATAATGCAGAACACCTAAGCGAGAGCTAATAAAGAATTCCATTGTCATTATCCGGTGTTGAAGCGTGCGTTTTATCAGTCAACGACTTGGTCATATTTGGAAACAACATGCCGCATATCAGATAACGCTTAGGACATCTGCATAGTGATTAGCACGCCGCAAATGTCAATCAGTGGACTTTCGATCATTGTTGTCGAGCAAAAAAACGCACTAGCCACTTACACGTCAGTAAATGACTTGGAACAATCAAGGCCACGATTTTACCTCGTACAAACACCGGTAACAAAGTAGTAAAAAATAGTTTCGATATAATTAACAAGAAATGTCGACCGAGATTTCTCAGAAATTATAAGAGCACCCATACAATGAATCCGGAGCGTTACTGTGCACCTATACAGGGGTCAATCTAAGACATGATCTTGATTGTAAAGACACTACGGCAGCACACCAAACTGTTTCAAAAACAACTACAAAGAAATAGATTTCATCCAGTAACATAAAAAGTTGAAAGAAAAAAATGCACTCACAGAAACTCGTGTCAAAAAAGTTACAAATCATCCCCTGCCAATGACCGAAAGTCTAGACTTTATTCATCTGCCCAGATCGCGAAATTCGTATTAAAAAACTTAACAGATACAAACCATTTGATGTTCAAATATCCGTCTGGATGGCTTATCATTTGTAATGGCCTTTATCGGTCTATCTTCTCTCGTCTTAAAAGTATTAAGACAAGTGAGGATATGAAAATAATTATAGCTTTTATTTCACGTCAACTCATTCGAGCTACTTTAGCTAATGTACCATTTCATATCAATCGTTGCTATACATTTGATTGGAATTTACTTGCTCGAAACTGTTCTATAATAATACATATATCATTTTAGGGATTTATTAACTGGAATCAATTTCTCTACGACCATGAAATCCTTTCTCAAGGGAATGGGGCAATCGATTACTCATACCGTGGAAGAATCAATTGGATTACAGACACTTTTATAGTTTTTGGGCACGGTTGTGATTTAAAATTTGCATTAAATGCCAATTTAGGCCGCAACTACTTTTTGCATCGTTGCAAACATACGTCACGGTGTGTGTTTCATGCGTTGAAAATTTCGATCACGAATATATCCTGGCACCTTCCTGTGGTAATAAAAAAGAGCCAATAGTTCTGGTGATCAGAGGGGACCAATGAACCCTAGATTCGCACGGATCATTGAAATGCGCAGGCGCAAAATTTGTAAATTGTAAATGTCTAGACTTTTCGTCCAAGGACTTGAAGCAAAAAGCATTAGATGTGCGCGTCGGGGCGATTCGTCGCGCCTGCGCGTTGGCAACCGAGCAACGCTTTAATATAATTGCGGACGCCATCGACGCAGGCGCACTCGGATAATTAATTTCTAGTAAAAAGGATTACCCATCTTGCTCAGTGAGCTGCGTAATTTTAAGCAGAAAAACTATCAGTAAAAAGAACGAAACGAACGAACGAACGAACGAAATACAATTATTTTTACCATGAGGAAAAATGTTTACAGACACAGAATAGATGAATGTAATAACGAAATTAAAATGAATTATAGTTCGCTTTCCGTTTTAGATTCACAGGGAAAATTCTACTTAAATAAATTTAAATTTACAGATCATACAGAAATTAAACCACAACGTATGAGCTATGACTTATTGGTACTTTCTGAATTCATTTCAGCATAATGGTAATTAAAAATTATCTTTATAATACTAAGTAATAAATTGATTTCTAGTTCTTTTATTTGACTTTTTGCACGCCTGCGATACTTTGATTACATCTATCTAAATTGACCATTGACAATAGACCATCCGAATCAAAGGTGCCGGATGCATTCGGGTTTTTTCAAAGGCAATTATTTCGTATCAAAATTGTAAATAAAAGAAGTGAGCTTGAATCAGTGACGCGGGTGCATTGACTCCGGATCTATGACGAGTACCTACGAAGTGCAACGAAAGCGCGCTCAAGAGAACCACGCCTAGTGAAATGACAACTTCAATCGCCTATACTCCAACAAGATTAACTTTCTATCGAGATACTTACAATTCGTCGATTTCCAATATAACTATAAGTGAACTTGTATTAATAACCACATTTGAAACGTTTATAATATAAAATCAATAACACATTGGTGTTACGGTAGGGGAGCCCAAGATGCTAAATTGGTATTTACTTGAGCGTCATAGCGACCTATTGGCTTGCAAAGATTAGATGATCAAAAAAAATTTGTATATTGTATATCATTTCATCGGTGGGGCAAGCGGCTATAGATTTTCAATATGTAAAAAAAGTCATATAAAATGAAGTCATACCGAAGAAATATTCCAAAAAATAATTTAACAGACATGGAAAAAATTAAAACAACTGCTAAATGCTTGCAAGTTGTCAGATTAAACATTTCAAAAACCATTCTGGCTAATCATTAAGTTGTCAATATTTCTATAAACTATTCAATGCCAATTGCGTGTGACTAAGATAAATATTTACAATGCTACTGATGTTAACGACATGTTGTAAACTCAAATGTAGTACAAGAAGTTCCCGTTGACTCTTATTTCAATATCTCAGTCTTAGAAAACTTGACAAATTCCACGTTTACAATGAATATTCATGAAGAAGAAATTATAACAAATAACAAAATAGATTTCAAATATCATTCATCACACACTTAACATCACAGTAAGTTCAAAAGAAAAATTGAATCAAAGTTAATCAAAAAACCGACTGACGTTAACAAAGTCCAAGACGCATAACAAACAGTCTTGATCAATGAAAAGACAAAATGAATAATCCAAGTTAAAGTTTGCATTGTTCAAGTACTTAAATAAACTGTCCACGCTCGATTGCATCTAAACTCGACGCTACATCAAACCGCGATGTCTGAATTGATTGCTATTGACTTTGAGGGTGTAGTGACACCATAAAAGATGGGCGCAGCGGTTAATATGTTTGCAGATATTCATGGTATGTACAGACCGGCAGAATTTATAAGGAGACGCCTCAGGAATGAAGTCACACACCGATGCATTGTAACAAAAGCCGAAATTTGTATTCAGCTGCTTATGCACGTAATCCAGTGGGTGGCAACTATAGGACAAATCTAGAATATCATGAATAGTTTTAGACTTTTTTTTCGAGTTTTTATCCGCGCAAACGTTTATTGTTGACTTCGTTTTGATACCTGAAGTTTTTAGTGAATTTGCTGACACGCATATCTGATTAAATGGTGAAATATTGGATTTGAATATTTTTAAATTTTTTTTTACCATGGGATTTTATCGCTTTTTATTTGCTGGCCACGTGACCTATAATAGTTGAATTTTATCCAATTTCAACACAAAACCGTACTTTTTTAAACTTTTGTTTCCTTTATAAATAATCCATCATTGAATTTAATAAAGGAAATTCCGAGCATAAAAATAAAGCTACTTAGGAATAGACAAAAAGTCTCGGCTATACCTAATCAATCCCCAAAACAAATTAACATGTTCCCCAACCATTAGCCGACCTATCACCCCGCACACAGTACTGGCAGAAGACCATCATTTTGATTGAGAGAAGTGATTTTTTTGCCACCATTGCGTGGTCGCTGACAGCTAGATGATCGAAGTAGCATTCCGGGTCGTCGATGGCAATCAACGTTATACGTAACTGACGAATACTAATGCATATAAATAAATGTGCTGTAGAAAAAAGTGAGATATGATGTTACAAATTGATCATGATTTGAATTTGAACTAAAACGTTTATTACATAAATATCATTGAAATCTTCTTAAATGGCCACATCAACAATGATGAAAGAATCTTATTAAAAATCATTACTAAAGTTAAAGTTACAATTTAAAGGCCGCTAGTTACTTATTCAAGTCGTAACTTCAACTTGAGTCACTGCCTTTCATACCTCGTATGCAAAACGGACATGAAAAATAACAAAAGCCAATAGAAGAAAAGGGGACAATTATGGCACCGGTAACGCGACATTCACGCTAAAACTCGAAATCGTGACGGACAAACACACGCTCGTAGCCGAACGATACACGACCACCGAGAATTCAATATTTGTATTTGAATCGTAAAAACCAATCGGCGCACAAAAAGTTAATATTCTAAACGTTTGACTGTGAAATTTTAATAATTTATTATTTTTGGGTCGTTGTCGCCGCTGAGTGATGTCAGACGGACATACAAATGACTGGACAAAAATTATTACACCTCGCCTGCAAAAAAAAACAATGGCATTGTATAGCACTCGTAATGGACTGCGAAAAAAGATGCACAGGCAACGGAATTGGCTGATTAGAACAAAAAAGTTTCGAGCTAATTTGCATTACGTTGCGTCCTCCGAAATGCGAAGCTCTCGTAGGAATAATTGGCAAGAATAATTCGCTTGTGTATAATATAAATGTATCTGATAGAAGGCAGCTATGAAATACGACTACCTACCTGCTACCTGCCTGTCAGTAAAATAGCCCTAGATTTTTAATCCGTAAGCAATGATACGTAATACTGGATACTTAGCATTTCAACGGCACCGTAAGGTCGTAACGTTACTTATAAACATTAGATTTTTTTCTTTTGGTGAATATTTCGTACGGCGGAATATAAGTCTAATGACATGAAAATCTCATTTTGTCCAAAAACCATGTTACGATGTTATGCGTAGTCGTCGTCGATTTGTATACACAAACTTTAACTCTAGTCCTTTATGAAATTAGTGTGAAAATATGCAATAATGTCTTGCTATAAGAGCGCAAATACAAACATATTTCAATATAATTACGTACCACTCACGTTGAAAACTGAAACGGAACACCATTACACGTGTCATTGAATAAAGCTGACACGCTAAAACGATGAAACTATATTTCCTGAGGAACTAAATAAGTAGGTGTGGTGACTAGATAGTCATCATTGGAGATCCAACCATTGTTATTACGGAGATACTTCAAGTGATAAAACAATCGTGTTAGTACCAATGGTATCTTCGTTACGACTGAATAATTAAATTGGCAATGCAATAGTGATAACCAAACGTAGGAATAA
Organism: Panoquina ocola ocola; assembly: GCA_018249155.1. Classification (NCBI taxonomy): domain Eukaryota; kingdom Metazoa; phylum Arthropoda; class Insecta; order Lepidoptera; family Hesperiidae; genus Panoquina; species Panoquina ocola. The sequence continues at coordinate 10,654 of DWKA01000834.1, forward strand.
AAAAAAACGTACGGAGCAATTCTAAATTTGAATTAATTCATCAAAATATTCAAAGAATTGGCACCTAAAGAACGTTTGCCAATTTAAATAAAACATTCTGAATTTAAATTGAAAGTTAAACACACATTGGCGGATAGCGCAAAAGTGGCGCAAAAAGCGTGTTAGCACAATTCATTAGCGCATCCTCATTGTCACCGGGCCGCTAAACGCTTCGGCGGCGATAATTGGCGCACAATGGACGCATGCACCGTGTGTTGAGACATTCGGCAAGCCACGCACTCGATTAGGGTTACCAGTGTTACTAACTTACCAACCAATACCTATTAATATATTTACACTGAAAAAATCGTGAGTATAGTCATGGGCATGTAACTTGGAAAGACATAGAAAGAGACACTAGATGCGCAGTAGTCGTTTAGCTCTGCTTTTTGTTCTGCGTATCTAACTATCGCTTTCGGATTCTTACCAAATACCTTGCCCATGATTATATCTCAACACTAGTAACCGTGAGTATAGCCGGGATACTTAACCTATACTATAAGAGAACAGTAAAATAAATGTGTCTGTACATTTACTGAAAAGTAATGTAGAGCGATTGAAAAATAATAACAGAGTACAAAATAAATCTACAATAAAAAAAATGTCTATCTAGATTTGTTTAAACATTTCAAACTTTAAAGATTATAGTTTCTTTTATTATAAAAGCGCTTTTACCCTGCACATCCCGAATCATATTTTGATCTAGGACTCTCGGTAGGTTACCAACCCTATTCACAAGCTGCGAGCGTTTACCCAAAATACACACAAAACGATAACGTCATTGGCGTGTAAACACTGACAGTGATAGACGGATTCTGGGAGCTGTCTCCGCTTAGACGTCACTATCCGAGAGGATAATAAATCTTGATATGTATAGAGAAAATTAATCTGTCTGTTTATTTGTGAGTGTTCCGTATATGTGAGGTATCTCATGAAAACTATATTCTACAATATACATAACTTAATTTTTTTAAGTAGCGAGAAAAAAAACCATGAAAATGTTATTACCATGGTTATACATGGTTCTATAGCTTTGAAGACGTAATAGTAGGGTCTGTAGCTTTGTAGTAATAGTATATTATATAGTACATCATAATAATTACTTGTTAATTTGATGTTCAAACTTTTCAAATTTGTAACCACCTACCACAGATCACCTCCAATAGATACCGCATTGAAGGCGACATGTTTTCACCGCACATATATGCATTTGCACGTATAAACAACTCCGTCAAATATACAAATTAGTGTCAACCTGACATTTGACCCTTGACAACGTACATGTTTCCATACGAGTGACGTCCCCCCGCAACCCGCGCGTTCCGCCAACTTTGGTGAATTCGATACGGAACAAAATATTCAGTATGCGGTATCTATTGGGGGTGATCTGTGCCACCTACAGTGCCACCTTCCTCCTGCTATAAGGTTTGACTAATAGAGAATGATTTTTGAGTCGGCCTTACTGTTTGTTTTTTCTAAGTGTAACAATTGTGAAATAAATAAGCTACATAAAATATTTTAAAAGTACCATAAAGTATTTCATGGCTTACAAAAATACATACATGCTACAAACAAAGCCAGGACGAAAAATTATAGCGGCACCATTCCTAAATAAAGATTTTAAGTCACAAACACTAATCTTTTCAAAGACTATAAAATGTTACTTCAAATAAAAGGATGCCAAAGACGTTTTTGTCAGAACACATAAATTATGTTCAAATATGAACTGTAAGCAAATATAATTCTGTTTTGAATTGCAAATTTTATTTGTTTATGCATACCCTTTATTTACCAAAGCTGTACAGTTTACATGTCAAGTATTGTGTCATTTTACGCGGTGACATTTATGCCAAATAGTTGAAACTCATTGATTTTATGCCAAATAGTTGAAATTCACATTGATTTTATGCCAAATAGATGGTCCTAGCTTTGGATTTATGCCAAATACTTGAAATACTTGAACCTCACTTTGTTTTATGTCAAATAGGTGCTACACTGACGTGTGAATAATTATATACTTGTCACAATAAGGCGGAAGATACTAATGTGTCCATAGAGAAGCGGGGTCAATAGAATAATAGACATGTATACATTTGCCAATTATACAAATATCAACCTTAAACTTTAAAAAATAATTCTTATTTCTTTATGAAAAAGAATATCGATAATGTGATAAAATATTTTTCTGTTTTGTAATTACTTACTTATTACAGCGATTATCTAGGAAATAAATGTTTTTATTTCTTCTTTCTTTCTTTCTGATAAAATAGTATAAGTTACAATGAAAATTGAACCGTACACCACAAAGTTAAGGCTTTTAATCCCATAGCATAAAAATTCTCTTTCTTGATTGGCTTTTTGTACTTATCATTAACGGATAAAAGAAAACCAAGAGAAACAATTGCAGTAATGTCACGTAATTACTAAGAAATCTGATTAATACAACGACATTTTGTACCACAAATTAAAAATACTAATATTAGATCGACGTTGAATAGTAAATTTTGCTGAAACACCAGGGTGTTCGATAGCATTATATGCAGCCGTGCCGCCAGCGATATCCAATTACATCAAAAGCTGTCAACAACTGGATCAATAGCAGGAAATATATCAAACAAACAGAATGTAATATGTACATAATGTCAAGTGAAAGTAATTTAAATAAACCGCCTCCAAAACAGAAAACACTTTAAGCGTTGTGGAACCTATTTTAATTAAAAATCTTCGCCCTAATCATCGTGTATTCCAGGAAAAAGAATTACCACTAACATTTAACACGCAAATACATTAAATGCATACACATTGAAAAAAAGAACTGCTTACGCATTTACCACACACACATACAAAATAAAAAAAATGTATATAGAGGCCCAATAGCAAAAGGTAGTCATTAAAAATCACACAAAACGAAATGGAAAAACGTCATAACTGAAAAAACAACAAAGCCAACAACGCAACTCCAAAAGCCTTACCGAATCACAAATGTAAGCGACTCAAAATAATGATCTTATCCTAACCATCACAAACATTGCGCACCTATTTCCACCTTTCTCCGACGCGTCAACAAATAAATAAGCACGCACTAATGTGCGAGCGGCACTTGCGGGCCGCCTCTTAAATGCATTAGCATAAATAATAAGCATACAAAAGAATAATTTATCCGACGGCCCCTCATTACGAACGCCGCTACCGAGGTCTGTCACAGACAAGAAGACAAGCTAAAGACTCATTAGACTGATTACAGATTAGTGTGTAATACGGTGCACGGTAAAAAATATACAAAGCTTGATTAGAATTAAGCTTAAGGCCGAGGATCCACCAGAGGTGAGGAGGACAAAAAAAGAAAAAACTAAAGTAAGATTTCTTGACAATTGCCTTTTGATTGATGGATTGTACCTTACCAATATTTTAAAGCTCTTGTGGAAAAGTAACCCAAGATTCTAGCGCTTACCTTTTACAACAACAACGATTATTAGCAGATTTTTTTTTTGAAAAGATATGATTTTATGCCTGTGTACATTCTACTCAATTACACTTTAAACTCGACAATGACATCTTATTTGACATAATTAACACCTAAGCGTGACAATTTGACAGTGACATTACTTGAGTGATTTGGCGGCAATATTTTGTACAGTTCAGTTTGAAGTTCATTTTAATACAACAAGAGAAACATTTACACTTGGAACACACAATTATGACGTACGTAACCTAGAAATT
>DWKA01000835.1:0-14409 GCA_018249155.1 Panoquina ocola ocola
AGGTACATGTTTAAATTTTATTTGGTATGGCTCGTATAAAGTAAGTATTAGTACGCTTGTTTGTAATGTCTCTACAAATATTCCCTTATTATTCTTTACACGTTCCACGATTCATAGAAAAGGTTCAGAAGATTCTTTCATCCGACACGCTTCTTTGAAGAATTGGGAGTAGGCGCCACCAAATAAAACGTTCACAAATCTCATTCCCCAAACAACTTACCCCTTTGATGTTGGCCAGATTGTTCCAGTTTGACGTTTGTTTGCCGCCACGTCTATTACATTGATGTTTTGTCTATTGTCATAGTTATCTGGTTTATATGCAGCTACAAAAGACAATTTAAGCTTGATTTAACAATGTGATCTCTACGCGGTGTGGCGTTATGTGTTAAAAATCGCTTGCTTAGTTTATGAAATCTTTACGGAGGAATACCGATGTCTTCCATCATTTGCGCCACTGGATGTATCAAATCCTCCAATAGATTTAAACTATCGACGGTTGAGAACAAACCAAAGGCAGCGTTCATATCGTAAGTTAATTCAAATGAATAAACACATCACGTTAATGTCAAGCCTTTCTCTTCATAATCAAATACAGTAGTTGGGTATTAACTGTATCTCCAGACACTTGACCGCACCTTCCGAGATAGGTGTGGTAGCAGTGCTGAGCGGCCAGTGACCACACACGCCGTGCGACCTTTGACACTAACCATTAAGACCGGGTATCAAAAATTCCTCCATTATTCACAATCTGGTTTCCAAACGCTCATCGATTGCACATTATTCTCAACGTCGTCCCCCTAATTGCCAGAAGACACATTTAAATGGGAAATTAGTTAACTTTTATTGGTTCCCCGTTGTATATTAATTTGTTTTATGATCATTATGATGGTCGGTTCAACGTTTTTTAAAATCGTGGCTCGCTATCTAAGTCGATATCGTGGTTTATCGACTCACCCATTACCGTCGCTGTTTCGAATGGCTCTCCGAAGTTTTAAATAGCTTTTAATTCTAATTATGGGCGTATGTCTTATTCACTAACGATTTTTATAAATCTATTGCACAGTTTAATATACGAATGGATAGAGGAAGGAAAAACTTGATGGAACCTCTACGGAACCCTCTTGATTTAATATTAACTCGCAATTTATTTTAGAGTTGGCCGAGACCTAGACGTAAGATGCCGGCATTTCCCACAAGTCTCCAACTAGGTAAATACCGAACTTCTGTTTGAAGTCAACTTTGAATGCTTGACTTGTTTATCGTTGTCGTACACTTATGATTGACATGCCCTAGGGCTGTATATCTTAATAGATGAGTGTTTTGATACGCTGCTTTTTATACCGAAGTTCCCATGCGAATTTCTAGCGTGGCTACGTTTATCTATTAGATCTATGATAAAATTATAATTGTACCCACATAGTAATAGTAACACTACACAGTACATCTTTACAGATCCGCTCTAAGATTTCCCATATTATAGTAGAAATAAAATTGTCAACACTCGCAGATAAGACACACACCCTCTGAGACTGAAAAGTAGAATCTAAAGTCACCATTCAAATTTCTGCCTCTTTGGCAATCGAACCCAAGACCCTTTAAATTAAAATTGACTCACATAAAAAACCATTGCGCCACACGGGTCGCCGAACACAAACATAATTCAATGACCAGCTCCGCTACTTTACACCACGTGTACGGTTTGTAAGCGCGTCATTTATTATCACTGTACATTCAGTCATAACACGGACAATTTGCTTACAAAGCGGCCCATTCTTCGACGTGTGGGTGCGCAAGTAATTCACGTGGGAACATCGACAAACTAACTACAAATATTTTTCCGTCACCAATAAAAGGCCTGGGAATAAATGGTCAGGATTGAGTGTTCACTTTCGAGATGACTGGAGGCCCATCTCGGCTTCGCATAGGCTCCATTAAAATTAAAAATATATTATGCATAGTCTATGCCATGTACTTATAAGCGTATCTATTAGCTTCAGCGTGAATTCGTGTAATCGTTTGCAAACTAGTGCCTCAAAATTCTTAAACAGGCCAAAGTTTCACCGACTCTTCACATTCTCATTACGCATTTTCGTTGTATTTTCTTCAATGATTTTATTCATTTTCAAATATAGTCAACATGTTTAGTTATGTTGATTATATTGGCTTATAATTACATTCAATTGCATCACCGTGTTTGACGTAACATAAAATGAGACTCATTCATTTGTCCTTTCAGTATCTCACATTGTCTAAGGTATCGAAGTGTTAAGTTTCAATAACAGTAAATTGCTATGCATGAATGAAACTCAACTCGGCTTAAAAATAACGCAATCATTTCATGCAGATAAATAATTGCATGCGTTCATTTACAGATTTTACCTTGTTATAGTTTTGTTATTACTACTCAACGTATGTACAAATTAAAATACACTTGTACAGTTAATTACTAATGAAGACGTAGGATAGTACAGATCGGTAACCGCGAGCGAAACTTGGTACAATTACATCATCAAATTTAGAATCGCATAAATGTATACTTTAATTGAATCCCATTCGAGAGAACACGAGGTAAAAGAAGTTCTACAATAGTGTAATAATGCTCGTAGATAATGGTTCGTTGTCGAATTCGTAGCTTAAGTGCATTTCGTTTTCTTTAACGTTAGGTACAATTTCCATTTATGATTCAATCGTAATCTTGGCGTATAGTACCTAGAATAATTAACTATTCTCACGTTGTAGTCGTAACGTGAACACCTTTGTGATATTTGGATAGAAACGTTCGTTGTTATCATCTAATTAACATACGTGAACTATTCGTGAGTAATACATTACGATTGTCATCAGGTGTCGTACATACTCGAATGGTGTTTTATTACCGTCATCGAGCAATGAATCTTGTCTTCGGCTCGTTACCAGTAACGAACGTGTGTTTCCTGGTGTACTCTGACCCCGCAGTACCCCGCACGAGCCCGGCCGGCACGTACGAGATATTTGATTTATCGGCGAGGATGTTGTTATTGTTGTTGTCCATTCCTGTCGCGAAATAAATCGTAGAGTCGATCGTGATCCGCGACGCGACCCGCTAAATGGCCGCACCGTCAATGTGATGATATTTTAACTGGCCGACGAACGGTCACGCTCGCAACGACCACATCCTGCCTAATAAATCGCCAATCTTCTATGTACGTTCAGGCACTCTGCCATAATGGGCCCCGGGTATAAATATATGAGCGGAGTCAGCGAACTCGGATAATATTTTCGTGATATATCCTTTCGTGGCGCTTTTATGTTCATTCTTTACGAACCGTTTGTCATCGTTCTAATTGCGATGAAATATGACCATAGTGAATTTCATCTCGGGGGAGATTCCGTCCGCATTTTAATTACTGGGAGTAATGTTGTGGAACTGAAATATTGTGGATCTAGTTTCCCCGCGGCTAGCGCGAGGGAGGCGGCTGTCGGGACGACGTGATGTACGAGCGGATTCCACGTTATCGGGTAGGTTGCTAATGCTAAGCGCAATGTTCCCGAGGGGAGAATATTCAATTGGAGCTTATTTAGACGTCACTGTTTTCAGTCCTGCGCTATTTATACCGTGCTATCCGCGACAATTTGCGTAATACAACTTCAATTTAATTAACATACGCGTTAGCATTAATTTATCAATACGAATCATTTGTCTACATCTGTGTTAAAATACATCGTAGGTACGGGCTTACTGAGAACTGGGAGATAAATGTTCGGTAATATTATTTATGTCAATGCTGATTTAATGCGTCGTGTTTCAAATAAGTTGCTAACACCGTTGAAATTCCTTAGATCTGCAGCAATAATAAGTCAACGGGTTTCAACGACAATATTGTCGACTCATTTCACGATTGTCTATTTAGAGTGATTTGTTGGGTCACAGAATGTTTAGTGCTAGGAATTCATTGGTAGATTTAAATTATTCTTAGTGTCCAAAATATGAATTTGTCCGTAGATGTTACTCAAAAGACAAAATTTAGTTTTAATTTTTAGAAGTAATGAGCATCTTCTTATTATCACTAAACTTATTTGTAGCATAACTCCTCCACTAGACTGATGACTAGATTAATTTCTTTAATGGTTTGCAATGATGGCTTTTTTGTTTAGCTATCACGACTAAAGCTACAGAAATAAAGTTACAAATAGTTTTATTTTCAATCGGTTTGTCAACTAGCTGTATATCTCCCTGATTTGCAAATAGCGTGCGCCCGCTGCGCCTCGCCATGGCAATTAGTGATTGGCAGTGCTGGCTGCCGGGAGTGCCAGCGCGGCTACAATCCACCACGCTCTCGACACGCCGGCTAAATACAGACCGGTGCATTAGCCACTGGACCATGTTTCAATATTTTACTGATGTACTTGGTTTCTGCTTGCAAAATTTGGTTCTTAAGCGTTGCTTGTTTTATTGAATTTAAGTGCATGTTTAAGGGTCCAATTACCGATCTAGTGTCGGGTGATTTTATTGTTAGGTGGTGTCAGAAATTGCTAATGCGGCAATGTGGTTATTGGTTGTTTGGTGTGGTTATTATGTGGTTATTCTTGTTGTTTAATTTCTTTTGGCATTTGTATTAAAATCAAATCCAATCAATCGTTCTTCTCATAAAACTTTATTGAAGAGATTACCGATTGAAATGTAGCCGATTATTTTATTATGACCCAATGGATTACATGTTACATCATAATTCCATGTCTACACAAATCATTTGTATAATGTGGTTCAGTTAGTAAACTTACATTTACAACAATTGCGTTGTATATGTAGCAAAGTGAGTTAATATTCTTTAACGACTTAACAGCAGTACGCCGGTTTGTTCGCCTTGAACGATACCGGAGGGAACGTGAACTCGACTAATTGCAAAACAAGAGTGCACAGTTGCGAATGCAAATTTATTCATCGCGCCTTCGATTCCGAGTGTAGCGGAGCTTTATTTGTCCGCCACCCGCCCGCCGGCCGCCCGGCCGCTACGTACGATCAATGGGGTGGTTGGCCAGTCTCATTGTTTATTCATATGGTCAGATTCCGAGTACTACGAAATACTAAATTGATGATTCATCGCACACAGTATTTTTGTATCATCCGTATATGAAAGTTTTTTTAAATAACTTAATTCAGTTATGACAAGCGTTAACAAATGTTCTCCGAAAATATCTCACGGTCATTCCAATGAGACATCCGAGAAAATTCTCACATTTTGCGTTATGGAATGAAGATTTGTTGACAATGGGTGAATGGGCGCAATGAATTTATTTGTGAGCGCGCCGCCGCTCATTGAGCCGAGCGTGTTCGAAACAATGTGCAGTTCAGAGAATTGTGGTTACGTTTTACTCGTTGCAACAGTGTTTATCTAGAACCCCCAGTGGTTTTAGTATCTACTTATAATGATGATAGTAATACGCTTAAATCGCACCGTGCCTTCCTTACAGATATTTTACAAGTTTTTTTTTAAATCCAACTGTAACATTATTTAAACACGTAAAAAATATTAAATTATAAAAATCGTACCTTCACCGTATAAATAAATTAAAATCCTTATCTTTAATTAAAATATTCTTTCCGCTCTGGTGAATCAGTGTAAGACATCTCGGACAAATTGTTTTAATGAGACATGATCAAATTTTGTTTTGCAGAACAATTCATGAATAAGACTTCCTTTTCATTTGAATGACGTCTGATTTTATCAAAGACAAAAGTCAGGCATAAGCAATCGAAGCTATAGAGTATGTATTCACCGTAATTACACTTGGCAATCCTGATGAAAATGATGAATTGATGATAGACAGGCGTCTCACAATAACGAGGCGCGGTCGAATTGATAAATCGTTTCGCACTTGACAGCGCAAGTTTTGCCCGCGAACCGATTGTTCCCGAGCACAATAGATATTTTAAAAGTGTTGTCAGCTGTCCGCCGCGCTCACATCGACAACTCGATGTTGCATTCTATTCAGATCATTCAAATCGGACGTTGAAATGTAACGAGAAACAGCGTTTATATTCAGATCGATGCTGGATTCGTGGAGCGTAATTAAATGCATTGTTGCTTTGAATTTATAACGGAATGAACGCTAGGAGCCGTTCACATTTATCCTACCCGACGAATCGATCAGTTTCGAAGTAAATCGCGAGTTCGTGACCTGACTCGGTGAGCTGGTGTGAGATCTATGCGTTTTAAAAGGTTCTCAGCTCCGCATTTTACTTTTGTTGCGACTATTCTCATTTAACGAGCCGCATTATTGTGAGATTAACCGGTCAAAGTCTGATCGGCGGACGTCTCGAATTGATTTAATCCTGCTGATCGACTGATCAAGGCTGGCGCCATGCAGATTGTCGACAACAACAAGTCACGTTCGTTTCATACGCAACAACAGCCTGGAATATTTGTTTTAAAACGCATCGTGAAATGTTTTCGGATTTGCGCGATCGTTTAGAGTCTGAGCGCCATTACTGTCTCCGCTATAGCGTTTATCCATTAATCGACGATGCGTCGGCCAAACGCGAAGTATATTTTCTTAAATCATCTTTACGATGTGTAGTTTCACCGCCTCGAATACACAGCTTAAAGTTGGTAATATTTGTGATGCATATAGTACTCTTAAAGCACAGCAAGCGATGTTTACTGCAGTGTGACCGCATTATTTAGAGCCATTTCTTATAGACCCATGTTAATATACCTGTCGATCAATAACAAAAACCAACTCATTAATGCAGCCATATACTAGTTGGGACGTCTAATGAACCTATTCCAACGCCATGTTGAGACACATATATGAGACATATTCAAGCTCTGCGGCAATTAACGTCAATGTAATTATTACTGCACGATAAATACAATTAAGCTCGGAATTAATGTATCGTATAAAATGTTAAACTTGTGCATTATTCGGAGTAGTATTTCCTGATACTCAGTAAGCGTAGATACAATATTAATTTGCATGCTGTTAGCATATGATATCGTGTGTAGACATTACTACAGATTATAAAAAATGTATTAATAATGAATATGAATACACAGTACGGTGTTTTTCTCGGCAGCTTAGAAATAAATAATTGCGGTCGAACAGGAATGAGTGACTTTATCGTGGAACCATTTTGTAGGTTTAATATAGCAAAACCTTAGTGATTTGAAAGTTACGCCTCGCATTAATATTATTATTTTTGCTTTTAAGAACCTGTTTGAAATGTAAACTAAGTTATGGATTGTGACATTCAGATTTTAATTAAAATTATTTAAGTAACAGTTATGAAGAAGTTTTATCAACGTCATTGTACGTACTTAGACAGTTTGCCCTAATAAATTCCCTCGTCTTTAGTAATCGACAATTGAAAATAATCTCCATGTTTTCACAGCTCTCACCAGCTCTAGTCTCTGAATCCAACGGCCTACCGGACCGATCATTAGTTTACCTGGTCGGGGGGCGACGTGTGCTAATTTCAAACGGCGTTTCGACGAATACCGATAGCTTCGGAGATAGTACGAAAGCGGTGGCGATAGTTTCTTGTAGTTTCTTAGAGCAATACGTCACTGTTAACTTTCATTCATTCAGAAAGTTGCTTACACGGTTCTCGAGAGCAACAACAGTGGGTTGTTCTGTTCATGAGTCACCGTGGGAACGCGTCGGCCGCGGTGGAGGCTGACATGTATCGGGCCCAGGTCAAGTTTGTTTAGCAACCACCACTTGGTCAAGTACGAGCGCCGACACCTCGCCACTGTCGTGTAATGTATTGAGTATTCAATTTAAATTTCTACAGGTTACTTGCTTTCGTATTGGTGAATGAATGGGACGCGCTTGGTCTTTGAAAGCGTAATCGTTGCAGTTGTATACAATTTAATTGAGTTGTATTATTTTCTACGAAGTAATTAGATTTGATACGATATTGATACTTATCTGGTAATCTCTGTGTGTGATATTTATGCGAATAAATACCCATTGTTGCAATTACCACCGAATAAAGATTTATCAGACAATGTAATAAGGCAGTTGCGGTAATGATTTTGTATTAGTAGGGTTAGGATAAGAGGGTTCAGGCACAGTATGGGATGTACAGTCGAGCTCGTAAACGCATTGTCTGCTATGGCCAAGTCGAACATTAGTAATGTAGCAATATTTAAAACAACAAAACGTGTTCGAGCCGAATACAAATTTTGCCTATATATTTTAATAGTTCACCGTCACTTCCTGCGCTCGTACGCATCAATTTGTTTAGCACACCTGACACCTGACCCAGTAGATGTGACGTAGATAAACGAGGCTTACGACTCAGCATGGTGTACAATTCGACTCTCCTGAGATTCGCGTCCGGTGTAACTGTTCACAGCACGTTTGTAACACGATAGCAACCTTATTGCCATCAAAGTAAACTTCACGCGTAATGATTCAATGCAATAAGACGAACAACGCATGTACGAAGTGATAGCGACGTGCGCAGCTGTTTCTGGCAATTCTAATTTGATTGTTCCAGTTTGATTTACGCATGATAATTCGGATCTTAAATTTATATTGATAGGCGTGCAATTAGCTTGTAGCGGATAGGTCTGCGGACGTGTGGGAATTGATACGTTCTCACTAAAACCTGTACGTCGTTCGCCGGAAACAGCGACTTAGCCGTTCGGCGCTCGCAAATATAGTTAATTACCTGCTGACGATACGCTCGCTAATGAATCTAACAGTTTGTGATCCGGTGCTGTAAATTTGCTTCCTAATGACATAAGTGTACGGTTCACATTTGCATTTTATTTTGATTGAAATATGGAAATGTGAAGGTAAATAATTTAATATGCAGTAAGTATTTCAGTTCCAGCCAGGTTGTATTGATTTCGTGACAATATATTTATTGCCTATATCACTCTTGTTTACTTAAATGCTGCGCAGTTCGAAGATGATTTATATTTATTTATAAAGTGAAACCAGAGTGCAGCTAAGTATCGCTTACAGAAATTGTCTATATTACGTACGTATAATAGTTATACGTGTGAAATGCAATTATAATCAAGTTGACATTGCGATGTTATAATTTAAAAATGGGAGCTAATGATCTGACAGTGCCACCATCCCCTGCCGCTCATGGATACCCATGAAAAATTTCGGACAGGACAGTGTTAGTTGATTACTAAGTATCGATGTTTCACGATAAAAAGAAAATACAAGTAAATGTAATGACGTCTCAAAAATAACACGTGAATTAACTAATGCCTCCGCAATGCGGTTTGGATTGCGCTATTGGCCAAATTATAAGAACTAATATGGAAAAATTGAAAATTACGTAAGTTAATTAACAATTGTTAGTTTTCTTTATTTGTAAGATTTCATTTATATCCTTAATTCTATTGTTCCCGAACATTTTTTAGAATTTTAAGAGTTCACATTTGGATCATTGATATGACATTAAAAATTTAATTACAACCATCATACATCATAATTTAATTATGATATTTATGTAAAGGATATTATGTCGCGGATTTAAATAACTAAAGCTTATATCATAATTGTCAAATGTTTAAATTGTTGATAAACAGTAACATTTACGTTTTCCTAGCTGATACACTGATGACCGTCATTTGTGGGCGCGAGAATTGTTGTTGAATTGCTACTTGTGTATGTCCAATGACCATGCCATCAGCAGTAGGTACTAGGAATCCTAGTACTGAGGTATGATTGTGGGAACGTTTAGTGTTTTACATAGTTTTTGCGACACAACAATATAATATTCTACTTTTTACCTTACTTTGCGAGAAGCTGGTGCCTGAAATGGGTTGAAAAACCTGCGTTACAGTACACCAGTGCCCTCTCGCGGAAAGATTTACACAACAGATGCTTACAAATATGAGCTTTGATTCAAACCACTTCTGGGCAACTGTAATACGAGCATATATTTACCTACGTCTATCAAAGTAGCCAAAGTAGGTATATCTTCTAACATACACGAGTACCTTGTCAAAACAAGATTTAGCATATTAAATTACCTCAACACGTGCAATAACCTAATGTCAATCGATGGTATTGAATATCTATTTTTTTGTACTTAAATATTCATATTTGACAAGGTATCGATGACCATCGTAAAACAGGAAAACCGATCGCCGATATAGAGTTACGTTGTCCAGTAATACGCGCAGGTGTTGACGGCGATATTAATATTAATAATCAATATAATTGTATTGAAAATATTGTGCTGTCTAGTAGTATTAGTTACAAACGAATGATTAAGGGCCGAGGTTCAAGTGTTTATGGAAAAAATTGTTTTCCAAAATTACTTTTTTATGTAGATAGCTAACAATAGTAGGGGTCACCGATATATTGCCCGCTAACATAAAAGGGAGAAGAAAGAAATAATATAATACTACACAGTTTTGATCATTATCTAGGTTAAGTCAAAAGAAAAAAGGGATTTTAATTAATAAAACATTAGTAAAGGTAAAGTGTACAGTGTAACCAAACATTAAATACATATTACTGTTGGGTAAATTATACAAGTTTTTCTATCATTGATTATTCAATGAACACGTACACTTTTTCCTTACACAAATAATTAATGAGATACCATGAACGGTCTTGGCGTGTTTCTGTTTTTTGACGACTGGATCCTAGAAACTTTTCCATATATAGTGAGGGAGGAAATGCTGAAGTGGGAAAATGTTAACGTGCACAGACAGACGAACTGGTTATCTGCACCGAATGGCGACTAAATGAAAGCCTACGAACGCCCCGCTGTCGATAATTAAAAATGTACGTTTTTATACAAGTTTCCTTCATAGTCTTACTTCCTTGATCTTCACACAATATACTGTGGTACAAATTGTATTATAATATATACAAAATATGTAACAATCTGTTTTTTCCATAAACATGTATGTATTACTCTTGAAGCAGTTTCCTTCTCTCGTCTTTCCTGTACGATCTCGCATCAGAAAAACCTCCGATGTCAATGTAGGTAGCTGATCGTCTGTAATACTCTAAAATAATTAGTTATTGGAACAATTTGGTTGTAATTCATTGACAACATTGACATCAATCTTCTTTCCGTTGAAACGGTTAGGAATGTTTACTCTGAAAAGGAACTATAATTAGTGAATGATGATCACAAAAGGATCAATTTTATTTGCCAGTCCAACAATAAAGTTTTAATTCGCTTCACCGTCAATTAGTCGAGTAATTACTTTGATTTCTCTGAATCCACTGTTGTTGATTTACAACAGTCCCGTTTCGGTAGCGTTGTCAGGTTAAGTGTTGTATTTAACCGCCACCATAAACGTTACCATGGGAATTATAACAAGGTTGTAAATGCATTTGTGTATCGCGGACGTGAGTCGTTGTAGTGTAATTGGTTTTTATGCGCAAATTACATGGAGATTGTAGTGTGTGCTTAGAATTTAATTTAGCAACGTTAGAGGATGTAAGTGTTTGTTGTAAAAACTAAACAGAACCTTTACGTACCACAAATAGAATTGCTTTTTGACTTGACTATGTTCAAGTTTTATTATATGCGTTTTTATAAGAGTACCTACACATATGGATCTATTTATTTTCATAAAAATTAACTTCATCAATTCACTTCTCGAGTAGTTCTGATTACACATCTAGTTTGAAAAAAATCGCTACTAAAACAGCATTGATGTCATCTCCGAAAATCCAATTATAGTCGGTCATCAGTTTATTGCGTCCGTTGTTGTCTTCACGGATGAATTTTTCGTCGACTTCAATCGAAATTGAGTTAAGATTAATTGCCTCTGAAACATAACGTTAATGACCAATTTGGTTCCGATGTTGCGTATCATCAATCATCGTTTTAATTTGGAACGGCCGAATCCTGAATTTGACGACGATAACTTTGAAATGCGGAACGCGCGGGGCCCTGTTTACGGATTTATTGTTGACGGTTCGTGGGATACTTTTTAAACGTACATTTTTTATATTCGGCCAGTTTGAGATGTAAATACTTCATAGCAATTTATTTTATTACTTTTAACTTTCATTATATTTGTGTCTGCTTTCAATTTATTTCTGTGATAAAACATGTTGGATTCGATGGATTCTAAAAATAAAAATAAAATAGATTTGCGTTAAAACTTAGTCGGTTACACTTTAGGTTCTTGCACCTGTCATAATTAATTTCAGCCTAAAATTTCTAATTGCTCGTAAAATTCAAATTTCAAGTATAGTCCATGAGCGATTGCAAAAACAGGTGTAAAAGTCGTTTGCAACAATGTTGCAGCATTTAATCTCACGCCAATGCTGTCCTTTTTGGCGCGTGCTACGCCCGTGTAATATTTCGCATACCTTCGAGCAAATTAATAACACGTACTATGGAAATACACATAAGGAAACTAACTATAACCTGCTCGTGCTTAAAGTACAAATAATTATATTTTAGAAATACCTGAAATGTTAATGCTGTTAGTTACTTTAATTGGTAAAAATGTAACTTTAATGTTATAACAGAAATAAAAATTGGAGCTCTTGTATGAGTACGACGTTTATAAATTGTTTTATCAGGGCTTTCGTCAAAACGGAGTTCTTGAATTTTTGCCGCCAAGAAAGTACCTATATTATTACTGTCACTTGGTCATCGTGTAAAAGTTGTATTCCAACATTGGAACACCTCGCAGCGGGAGCGTCACTAATGCATATCGTCTGTAACAATTGAGTGAGATCACCAGATTCCGGCCATCACCTACCAATTGCCGTGCTCGTTACCAATTGCGAGGCCCCAATTGAGATTGTCTCCGCGATGATGACGGATGCAGCAGCCCTGGCGACAGCGCAATTGGCTTCCGGCGATCTTTCATTTGCTTCTCCCAATACAATGCGGGCACCCAATAACCGTCGCTGGCTACTTGATGCACTGATTACTACCAATTGATGTGAACGTCCGTGCACGTGAATTAGATCAATTGAATACGGGCTAATACCTAAACAGGACATTATCGAGCTCGTTACATGAATTCTCTTTAGCATACATCAGTACCGAGAAACATGGATGGAATATTAAAGCGCTTTTTGTCGATTGAGCGAACCAAGTACTGCAATCACCATATACAGATGTGAATGTATTGATAGCGTTTAGTTTTTACCATCAAGACTAATTTACAAGCGATTCCATGTCTATGTTTTCAATTGCTCAAGATTATGTTATAAATGTGGAAACAATAGGTACTTTTAAAAGTTATACAAAGATATTTTTTTAATTTTGGAGATATTTTTCTGTTGTCGGTATACAAGTATTATGAATTACCATAATTTATCTCCACCCAATGAACCAATTTACCAGGCTCAGTGAACGTTTTCGATTGCAAATTCATTTATTCATGTCTGATAGAGCACAATGAAGATTAATGGCGCACCTCTAAATTGGCGTTATTTTGAGGTTGCTGCCAATAAATCAGCGACAAATCAATGCGTATCAGCGGATTTGCCTCTCAGCGTAATACGCGGTGGGAATAATGCAGTTTCCTTCGGCCAGTGGAGTGAACACTGCCCAGTGTGCCCCTAGCGATATCCTCCCCTGGTTAGGGTTGTCAGTGGTTGTTAATGCAAATTAAAATACTTAATTTATAGAATTTTCAAGTGTTAGTAAAACTGGCTGGAATCTTAATGGTTATTTCGAGGTCATTTACGCACACTAGCGAGAAAATATGTTTTATGGATAAAAATATAATAAATATTATTTTACATACTTTTTTGTTGAAACGTAATATCTAGTAAGTATTGTGCTGTGTGGGCTCTTAGGATTTGTTTTTATATAACTATATATATGTTTTAATATTTTTCAATCGTTTTTAATCTAAGTTTTGTTTCAACAACAAACATAATCTACGAGTATCATCTAGTGTCCTAAGTTGGTCTAACCCTGTATCAATTTAAAAGTACATTACCAACGTTAAAACGACGAACTGCACTGCAAGTTGTACTGGTATATAATTTTCATTCATACTGCGTGGACTGTCGTTAACGACACTCGGAGCCCTCCTGAGGGCATCTGCAAGCACCTTTCAGCCTTCCCTCACTAACTATCGGGTAAGTAATAACGTAGTAACAAAACTTTGGTATCTGTTGAATTCCGAAAGGTTGTCTTGAAGGTAAAATATATTTACATGTTAATAAAAATAAAGTTAATGTTGGTTCTTGTCAACTCTCGTGTCATCTTATAAAGATACAACCAGTTTTCGCACTTTAGTAGTTATGATATTATACATGATCAAACGAACTTCTAAGTGAAGTTCGGTCAGAATTATATGAGACACTTCATTCAAAGATATAGATTTGAAATATATGTATGTAAAATACGAAATTATATAATTTTATTTCATGCATTTATAGGTGGTAGCGCCATGTAAGGTGCGCCCGGGGAAGGACCACCGCCCCACCTATTTCTGCCGTGAAATAATT
>DWKA01000836.1:0-14404 GCA_018249155.1 Panoquina ocola ocola
CTGACATTTGACCCTTGACGACCAAATGATGTTGATTTGATGTTTCCATACAGGTGACGTCCCCCCGCAACCCGCGCTTTCCGCCAACTTTGGTGAATTCTAAACGGAACAAAATGTTTAGTATGCGGTATCTATTGGGGGTGATCTGTGTCTTAGCGCGATGTTATAATATAGCCTATAGCCTTTATCGATAAATGGGCTAACTAACACTGAAAGATTTTTTTTCAAATCGGACCAGTAGTTCCTGAGATTTGCGCGTTCGATCAAACAAACAAACTCTTCAGCTTTATAATATTAGTATAGATTTCTGTCGTAGCGCAGTCTAAAGTTCTAAACGTACCCTTAGCGCTGACTGTCGGAAAGCATTCGAGCGGTGCGGCACAGCTGACACTCGCTATTTCGTGTCGGGGCCGCTGGCTCTTGACAATAAGCTCGTTGGATTGCGCCGCGGCCGGCATTCCGGCTTCGAGCCTACCTACCTGTTCGTTCGGGCCTCGCGTGGGCGTCCCTAATTGTTTTGTTTTTGTTGCAAGCTCAATCTTAGAGTGGTGGTAGTGGAACCTATTTTCTACGCTGTATGGAAGGAACTGATTCCTTCCATACAGTCATCACTGATGATGACACTGTTGTTGTTAATACTAAACTTGGATGTAATACCGTTATCGAAACACCTGATTATCCTGATGCTTTGCGTTCCGTTGGAGATGAATGAATTTGATTGAGTCTTTTGAACGTCATAGTGAATTGTTCAGTAAACAATTGCTTTTATGGAAATGTATGGACTTGGATAAAGTGATTGAATTGTCGATTGTTAGCAGTAAAATATTTATCTGGTATGTACTTAATACCTTAACGACAGAACACTGCTATAATATCGTTGGTCAAGTCATTGAAAGTGAGCATTGCCCCAAATTAATGACAACGTGATATTAGATAGACAGAACAACATCTAGGATATTGCAGCCAACAGAACAATCGAAACTCGTAACCACAGTGTAGTTTCGGAAATAAATTCTCAAAATGTTTGTAAAGGCAATATCCAAATTTATTGTTTCGAGAAACGAATGTATAAACAAAGAGTAAAATAGATAATAACGTTTTATACCATTCACATAGTAGCTTTATAGGACAAAACAGCTGATAGATATAAACGTTATAGCCAAAAGGCCAGCAATACCGAAATGACCGAACAACAATACCCTCGGCCGTCGTAGCCGGCTCGTACCCGAGGTGGATTATTAGGCGATTAGGTTTTCGATTTGCATCCAAACACGAGTGCGGAGCGGTTTGTTTATGTAACGGAGCCGGGGCGATAGGCGCTCTTGTCAAAACGTATTATTGGATCGTTGCATTAGGAGTAGGACATCAAAGCAATTGCTCGTGCGAGATAGGTAGGATAGGAGGCTCGGTCCGCGCTCCCCCGGCCTCCCCCGGCGGCCGTGCGTCCTGCATGTGACGCGACTAGTGTGGCCTGTTGTCTTTTGTCGTATTTTAGGATGTTGCTTTATATAGTTTTTTTGTGTAGCCTAAAGAGAAGCTTTCGGAGGAACGGCCTCCTGTCATCATAATTAAGCCATTTTCAAATTTTTTGCACCGACAAGATTTATCTATCTGACGAGTATCCTTGATATAAGGTAGACGAGAAAAAAATCATGTTCGCTTTTTGTATAAGGGAAGTACTTATGCACTTAATTGTTTGTTCCATCGTTTCGAAAAGGTGATTATCCATAGTAAGTTATCATAGTATAAATAAACGTAGAAATATCGTATATATATAATGTGACTAGAATGACTATATCACGTGTCCTGCCTAGAACATAGATCAGGGTGACGCTAGCAGCCATCCCTGCGCGCGACACGAGTCACATGACACACGCGAGGGTCCCGGCCGACTGTTTCTGAGCTGACGTTTCAGTTTTATTCGCTTTGTTTATAGTGCTTTATAAAATACACTGGAATAGATGATAGATACACTTGTATGTGACGTACGACACAAACGTTATAACGTGCCAACGGTAGGTGAATTTCTATTGTAGTGAAGTTAACTCTGAATTCTGTTTTTATTCAGAGAAGTTGAAAATAACAATGTTTATTGTATTTTCTTGTGCGGCTATTGCTCTCGTCATATATCATAGGATTAATAGTTGGGATGTTCTTAGGGATTTTACAAAGCCTTTTAGGTACCAACATACTTTATGCTACATGTGTGCTTTAGAACAGCTTTGTGATGTAGGTACAATGCAGTAATTTACAATACAAAACTCCAATAGGTACAATACTATATTCTGTATACATACAACTATCACAATGATTAATCAATAACTGTGCACAACTCTATAATTATTGTTATTGTCAAGTGCTGCTGGATTTAATGTAGGTAGGTACTTCAAGTGTATATCCATATATGTATTAGAATACCTAGGTAATGCTTAGTCCGGTCGATATGTACGGGATATAAACGTGACTGAAGTTTTGGATGAGTTTTGAAATCTAAATGATAATCCAAACGCCACGATAATATTTACCCAAGTAATTGGAAAACTATTTGATCAAACTTTGTAAATGTCAGTCAACCGAACATGTTAGTAGTGTTATTGCTTATACTTATAACACTCGTGGCTGTTCGTTTTCATATAGAAAATGACATGAAAATAGTGTATTAAAAAGTCTGTTTTAACGACATATTACATTTTTCAAATTGATGTAAATATTCATTATTATTAAAAGCGTGGTTCAATATATTAGTACGTTATGTAAATATCCGACTAACCACCAAAGGGTAAATGGTCTCCATTGACATTAGCAACACTAAGACATTACTAACACGTTGCCGCCGGAAAAGTAACCGATGTACCATTATTATTATTATTCGTAGAATAGCAAATAAATAATCGTACCGAGTAGCTAAATTCCCTCTTATTTTAATACTCGTCATCTATTCTGCTTAACTCGGTGTTTAAATATTGCATTGTGAACCCTATTCGTTTGAAAAGATAGAGCGGGGCCGTTTGATGTTGATTGATACCGTTAGAGGAGCATTGTCTCGCGAGTCGCGGGCGCCGCGGCCCATCGGGGACTAGGGACGCGCTACGTATCCGTATACGAATGGATTTGGATGTCCGAAAAGTATCCGTGTCAGAAATTTTGCAATGTAGATACGAATGAAGTACTAAGTAAACGTATTAGATATTATTCTACTATGTTTGTTTTGTTTATGATAAAAAAGTAGGTAAATCTTTACCCATTGAATCAATCTGTTAATAGTGTGTTTGTTTTGGTGTTGTGTTTTGTTACGAAGTTATGTTGAATTAGCATTTAGCAGTTTATAATGCGTTTTTGAAGAATTAAGAGGGTTTTATATGAATGAGGTCCTATGGGCAATAATTTTTAATTGGTCGTTTCAATAGGAATAAATCGATGTATAGAAACGATCGAGCGACCGAACTCTAATAGGAATATAAATCGATTATGAAGTCGTTACATTTTATATTCTGTAATTCAATGGTAGTTTCGAAAAGATATAGAGTTTGAGTTGAATAAAGTTCCAAACTCTAAACATTTTAAAATCTTTGTAAAGCAACATCCAAAAGTTTATATCCCTAACAAGGCGCCAACCCTGTTGGGGAGTCCAAATGAGTGGAATTATTAAACCGGGGTTCAGGCGATGTGTCGCTTTTTGTAATGAATGTACCCCAAATGCAGGGGGATTTCGCTGTCTCGCTTTATACTCGTAGATATTAATACTACGGTATAGATACTTGCGTTTCCCCCCTATCCGGGTGCATTAAATTTTAACGTAACATATAGGCGTAAGACTTTACGGTTTCTTGTTTTGTTCGTAAGGTAAAGGATATTGTAGAGTTATATACATTAGATTTAGTCAATTTATTTTGACATATTTGTTGGTCTCTTTGATAAGTATTCTTTTTTTTATTTATTTCAACAACCACCTATTAGCTAAGATAAGATAATGTTGCAATTACAATTATTTTTTAATTTTTTTTAATAATACATAATTTTATTATAATTATACCTGTCGTTGTACAATACACATGCACCAATGTTTAAACTAGAAGTTACAGCTGTTGCACACTGATCAAATAGGTATAATAATTTTCTGTGTCAGCAATACGTGCGAGTAAAGTGATGTGAAGGGTTCTCCTATCCGACTTAAATATGCAACGACATATCGCCGTGTGACTGACAGCTCAAAGGAAATGCTATGCGTCCTTTCGATACCTACTAGGTAAGAAGGGGAACGCTTTACAAGAATGTCTTTTTACAATGCCATTCATTAATGCCACAAATGAACCCCTCAGTGCCGCGACAGAAACGGTCGCAAGCAATGTTTGAAACGGGGCGAACCGCCGCTGACTCAGCGCCGAGTAGAAAGGCACCCCGACCGACTCAGAAATAATTCGCGAACGCAACGCTGCTGCCTTCAAGAGACTTGATAGTCTTGATACGACATAAAGGACTTATGTAACCGTGTAAAAAGTATTTTATGGAGCGAAATGTAGCAAAATGTAAAATGCGACGCGAGGCAGGGCGCCGGGCGGCCCGCGCGCTCCACGTTCATAATAAACGAGATTGAGTGGGGCGGTGTAGACGCAAATGAATGACGGTAACAGCGGAGAGCCGAGAGCGTAATCAGCCGACAGGCGACGCGGCGACGTGCGTTCGCATGTGAAAACAAACCAAATACATTGCGCTACAAACAAAACAAAACGCAAAAAAAACGACAGAGAGAATCAAACGAGATCTCTTTGAAAAGACGAACGAACGCTTTTACATTGTTTAACGCTTCCTCTAGATCAAATACGCAACCGAAACGGGGATGCGACACAATGGGCACAGGTGTTGATTCGCTTTTTTTTTCGTCATGGGATGAAACGTGTGTGATGTCAAATGAAAGCTGGGAATTAATGAGTTGGTTATATTAATTTGAGAACGCGTATTGTTGTGCCGTATTGAGGTGGCCTGGGATATCGACCCCAATATCATGCCGGTAAACGAGGGTGTCGTAGAATCATCAGGTCATTAAATATTATTAGTGGTATTTATTATCTTTCTGTAAAGCCTATCTAGCTAACACTCTCTTGCCAAAGTCAACCGCCAAACTATTACAGCTGGGGGCTTTAGAATGAGTACTTTCTTTTTTCCCTGTTCTTGCATTTATTAAGTGCACAGAGTTAAAACTTCACGAACCTACATCTAATTTGTGTACATTAACTTGTTGCTCAAGTAATAAATAAGGGTCGATATATTTTTGCAAATTAAACGAGCGCCGAGTCACGGTTGCGCCGCTTACGTTCCATAAATAAATGATTAAAGATCATAAAGTTGTCATTATTTACGCTGACCTCGGTGTCGGAGTTATCTGTTGTAAAATACAACACGCGAAAGATTTTTCGTTCGACCTGTACTTTTATTTTTTTCGAGCCGCTCGGCGAATTTTTGCATGAGTCAAGGGTGTATTATCAGTATCACAAAGGTCTAAGTCGATGTTCCTTGAATCCGGGCATCAATACGGTGATACACGATATGGAGTAGGTATATTATTAAGATGAGCGTGTGTACTAAGCTTTCGTCTTTCGCCCCTCATTGAGGCAATGAAGGATTAGTCATATTATCATATCCATTTGAACTGCTTCATTGAAGCGAAATCAAGTTGTTACAGAGTTTCTTTATTTGATCTACAATAATAATTTATGCTTTATATGATTTACTCTTTTTTTTGTTGTTACATATTATGATTACAAATGTGATGCTCAATTGCCCGTAGATCCGTTTATTTCTCTTATATTCAGAGATTTTGATTAATAGGTATTTCTCTGTCTAATTAACTAGTGTTTCGGAGTGTCATTTGATTTTCTTTATTAATTTATTTTCCATTGAAATGGACATCGAATACTACAAACTAGCAACTTGTCCGCTATCGGTGTCAGAGAACTACGACTTCAAACAAAACACAGCTCCGTTCGGTACTTCGAGGCGGAGAATTAATCTTTGTTTGTTGTGTTGTGTTTCTAGCGGCGCGACTCCCTGTAATCCGAACGAGCCTTCGTCGAACCATTACGCAGCGAATGGAGATTTATCCTTTGATTTGCAAATATAAATTGACTACAGTTTCTACTGGTCCATGATTCACTTTCGTTTATGCGTTTAAACCGCGAAATTGTCAGTTTGAACGTAACCATTTTACTCTCTAACAGTGCGACCTTTAGAGATATAAATTCAAATGAAATATGCTCACTGGCATAGCCGTTGAGTTAAACTATGGAGCAGGCCTTCGCTTCAAATGTAACTGCTTTTGACATCACCATTAAGTCTGTCTCGGCTCTCCTACAGCCATCAGCGCCGCCGGACCCCTTTATTTTGTTTTCAATTAATTCACATCCCCGTTGGAAACGCTCTCGCAAAACACTAAAATAGAAATTGATAGGCGATATTTCTGTGCTCTCGATAGCCCAATTATAATTTAATCCTACCGCTATGAATAATTGTAATAGTAAATTAAACCGTAAAATACAACGAACCGACAAGTTTAATTACGGGGCTATACGCGTTCGGGAGACCGAATAATAAATTTGGCGTTGATAAAATTTTATCGCGGACCTATATTTTATTTAGGCGTGCGTTTGGACAGATGGATGGAGTGGACGCCGCATTCAACTCGAATGTAATTATTGCGGTCCGATTTCGATAATGCGTTGCGAGGCCGCTCGCGAACGAAATGTGGTCGGCTACTCGTTAAACTTGCATTTTAATAATTGATAGCGCTCCCGACACAAAGCAGATAAAGCCTTTTCATGTTGTTTCATTTTCAGCGCACGGAATAAAAGGTATTCATTTTGCCGAAAATAATAATTAGTCAAACGTCCCCGTGTAACGAATGCCGCGAATTATTCCGATAGACGCTCGCTGCTATTTATTAAATTGAAGCTTTCGTGGAATATGCCGCGGCGCGACGTCGTCGACGACACGACGACGACCCGCGATGACGTACACAGACACTTGGGAGTACGTGCGAGTGGCGTGAAGTTCAAAGGTTTTGTCACACCAGTGAATGTTTTAGTTTTAAAACATATTGTAATGTTTTAAAGCAAATTATTCCTGCAATGTGGCAACACCGCGTGAATTATAAAGTAACGTCGTTGTCATCTCGCTGCGTATTGTATTACCTTGGTGGGTCGACAGATTCAAAGATTTACCCCAATTACGGGACGCGTAGGTTGTGCCGAATGGGTGGTTTAATCGCGTTGTAAAAACGCTCGATGGACGGTAACGAGGCCGTAAAACCAGACCCGCTGTCCCGCGCCCATACCAACCGTTCCTTGATAGGTGCGCACGTTTGCGCGTTATTTTATACCTGTGCGCCGTCGGTATTGTGCGACTTGTTAAGGATTTTACCTTTCCCTCTGACGTTAAATGCGGTGCGATATGCGTAAGAAATTGCGCGATACGTGCACGCTATTAAGTAACACACTTTATGGCTCTTACGCAGTAATAACAACAATAATGTAGTGTTGAATGTTGAATCCCAGCGTCGAAGGTATATTGTAAAATATAGCATTAGCTGAGAGTAATAAGAAAGGAGACCTGTTTACAATACGAGACTCGAATGTACAGTGCAATCAAACTGAGAATAGGAAAGTTAATAATCCCGATTGAGTTCCTTGAAGAGTTTGCGTCATAATATAGCGTGAGGTCAATCCAAGTTTAAGGTGTGATGGTAGGTACTTACTATATTTATTTCTGAGTGGTTTGGGCTATATACTATTTAATCGAAATTACACCTGTGCTAAGCCGGGGTGCGCCGCTAGTTTGTACCTAATCTATCGAATCGAATCTCAGTCGAAGTCAAATGTACTGTATTTAATCTGGTCTCTAGCTTGTTATTGTCGCAACGGAGACACGTGACTCTATTTCCTATTTACATGTTAACTTCTTCATAAACGAGCCGAGTCAATGTTGCATTCAAATGCTTTCCACAAACACCGCAAGTTCATACATAACTAAACTACACAGGTAACAACATTGTAAAATTCCCGCTTAGTAAAATGTTTTGATACACCGTTCGTAGCCGCACACAGTACCGAGAGAGAACTACATAGAAATAGTTAATTTAAACAAATTCTCATACAGACTGCGCTGAATATAAATCTGGTCGCAGCGGCTCGGTGTGTTATCCGCTTTAAATGAACTACCGTGGTATGGAAAACGTGTCGTATATTCTCTTAATGCTATATTAAGTCGACAAAGGCCCGTTTATGACATCCAAGAGAATTCTATCGCGGGACCTTCGTGTTGTTATTGTTTTAGAACGCCTACTCTAATGTGGACGCGTACTGTTGTGCCGTCGTAAAAGGAACCGTGCCGTTTTATGACCCGGAGGTGGCCCTAAACGGGGTCGAACCGCACCACCGACAACGCGAAACCACCCTCCCCTCTATAGCGGCATGTTTATGAATTTTCATAAACCAAAACAATGTTTGCAATCATCCAATTGGTTTACGCCGACGTAGCTCTAATCTCATACATATCATTAACGCCGGCTTGTTGCCACCGAGTGAACCGGAAACAATGTAATGGCCGTAACCGGGTCACTCGCCAGCCGACTACCGATGCGGTAATAGGATTAGGGTCGTCTGTAATTATTGGTCACAATCGGATATATTGTCACCGTGACGCCATTGACCCCACGACCCCAGCGTCGCGGCGGCGTCGTGTGACGCAACGAGTGTCACGGTGTCACCGCAACCATCAATCACCGGCTCATTGTGACGTTTCGCGAGCCGGCAGCGGGCTCTCGAGCTCTCCGCCCGACCCGCATCTTTTTATTATCAAATCAACGAGTTGCTCGCGATGCACATTCGCGGTATTTACACTCCCACCCTCTTGCCCACACCGCCCCGTGTTCGACGACCTTATCGTCCAACCATTACACGTCCGTCTTTACGTCCGTTCGGCTTATTCAAATACGTATCAATGAATGCGTAAACAGGTAGTAACGATGAACTCTCCTTTTTATAACTCCTCAACGGACATATTCAAATGGGCAAGGTGTCCTCGCTCTGCATAATGGAATGCAACTGGCGAGGGGGAGGGGGGGGGGAGTTAAGTTGGTGAAATAGACACAATGCTCCAGTGGAATGATGTCATCCGATTGCGACGAGAGGGCACGCCTCGCAAGTCGCAAGGCGCGCTCGATCCGTGATACTTAGAGCTTAGAGCTATTTAGTTTTCAAATGCACGAGCGGAGCGGATAGCGATCGCGAATAATGAACGGACATACCTTTCTTATTTACTTACCGTGAACGTAGAATCGCCGCTAATTACTTCATAGAAAAAGTAGTGTTAAAACGAATATAAGTACATTCCCGCTTCCTCCGAAGGCGAATTCCGCGCCCGCGCCGCTCTCACTGTTTGCACTTGTGACTTAACGACTTACGCATGCCTAGTCTCACTCGAAGCTGAACACTTGGTGTGCATTCCAAGCACTGTGCCGCAGAAGCTAGCGTTAACAACACGCCAACTGAACGACGCGAATTCTAGTGTTCGACATTACGCAATGCTCATTGATGAAATCATGGACTCGAATCGTCATTGTTTATAAAAACTGATCCGATCTGATAAAATCCAAGTCGACGAGTCACGTTCCATCGCCGCGCGTCGTCGCATTTTGTCTAAGACGTGTCGTTTATTGACTGTATTTATTACGGCTGAATGCGCCTTTGACGACGCGAATCATCCCGCGGTGTTCTTTCATTTAATCGTACACGACGCACGGTATCCCGCTAGCGCCGTATCGCGCGCCGCTGCCAATTTACGTTACGTTTGAAGCATATTTTATAATCAGAAATTTATTTAGAGGCTTATTTCCTCTTGGCCGCAATCCAACTGGGAAACCCCCAACACTCAACAGACGTTGCGATACGAGTAATTATGGTCTTTTGTGTGTGTTGACGTACAAACTGGCGTGTTTGTATTGAATTTAATCGTTCGCACCACACTGCACCGCTGGCCGGTGGCTAAATTGTTGAATTTAATTCGCTCGACGGAGAGTTATCTAATTGCATTTCATTGCAGTCGCTATGTAGGTGAATGTCACAATGCAACTGTCGTCGTGCACTGTCAGTTTTGTATCAGTTATTACGTATTTATAGTAAAGTTGTCGAGCGGCAACCGAAGCTTTTCTTGTACGAAAGTGAGAGTTGCAAGTTTCTCGGGAGCACGATCTGTGTCGTCGCATCGACCGACATTGCGAGATTTGTTTAGCTCACTTATGAAGGTAGCTAGCTAGTACGTAATGTAAACCGTGCACCCGACTAAACCGGAATACCTTCCCAGTTCCCCGTACAATGAATAAATTATTAACTGGTTTTGACTTGCGTTTTGTTTAGATAAAGCTCAGACGGGCGCGGCATGTGGTTATTCCTTTTACTGAACAATACTTCATCTCGGAATGTACCAGTGACCTTTTGTTAAGAATTTCATCTAATACACAATAGGTCAGGGATGTAGCAATATCGCGTCAGCTGTTGAATTGCCGGCGTTCTATAACGGGGTGACGTATACACGACCGACTGTTCATAGTTTACTAACATGTGCGTCTTATCACTTAATTAGAGCGTTCACAAAAAATGTGATCCATTCGCGAAAGCAAGGGATCCGGATAATAAATAACGAGTGCAACGATTGCGACCGCCGCCCCGGCCGGGGATAAGGGGGTCTCCGGGAGGGGTCGACCATTTTAATGTCCCGACGCCAGACTTTATATTAAACATTCGACCTTGGCAGTGGCCTACATCGACACCGAGGCACGCACACACGCCCATTCCTATCCTCATGAAAAGAAAGTTCATTGAGTGTTCGTCACTTGTCGCTACTATAAATAATAAAGTCACGTGTTCCGTTTGAAGTCGGTCTGGCACATCGTGTCCCTGATATTTAAGTTCTGTTGCCGCGGCCGTGGTTGTGTGCCGTTGTCTCGGTTGAAGGTCGTTGCTACGTAATTTTGTTTCGTCTAGGTGATTGTATTTATTGTTATTCGTTAATTCATTCATGAAATCTGTCTCACTTCCATTGTTAGTTTTGATTGTCTGCCGTCTGTTCGCAAATAGAATTATGTAAATATAGATTTTCATTGAAACGATATTGGTTATGACGATTTTACCTAAACTCTAGCTAAACAATAACATCAATATTTGTACAGCTCCATCAACCGCGATCGGTCCAACTGGCCAAATACACTGACAAACGCCAAACTCGATTCGATCTTTGAATTTGTGTTTTTATTTTGCCCTGTTACAGTGTGTTAGGGACGCAGGGTCGGACAGCCTGTGACAAATAAATAAATTAACGCACACACCATTATACATTACATACACTTACAATGTAAGATTGCTTGTGGCGCGTGCTATAATTATAGACAACATAGATAAGACATCGCTAGATCACTTAGGCTGGCAATGCGTCAATCACATGAGTTTCATTTTGAGCACTTAGGTACCATAACTTGAAACATTTGCTGTTTAGTTTAGTCGGATAAATATCCCAATAAAAACTCTTTATCGGCTGATCCTATAACAATTACTTCGAAAACGCTTTAGCTAGAAGCATTTTGGCAATAACGCTAAGAAAATCCTATTCAAAGAGGTTGAAATAGATGGTGAAAGTTTGTTTGCAGTCAAGCCCTTTGTTGTTGAAAAAATGGGTTGAAAGTTTCTATTATCTTGCAATATCGATAGAACGAAACCGCAGACAACAACTAGTAGATACGTATAATGCAGTGTAATTGCTCCGATTGTTAGGTTAGCTTACAATACGGAGCAATTCTCAATAGGTACTTACGTAGCGCTTGCGAAATTATGTAACAACAACAAATGAGCTTATTATACCGGAATTGCGATTGTGCGGGGCATGTGAGAGATGTGGGTCAGTGGCGAGAACGGAGGCAGGGTCGAGAGATGCCATTGACGCGTCTTGCGGATTGCGTAACCAGCTCATTGTCTCGCGGGCCCACTGCCCCCGACGGATGCACAAAGGGTACGCGGATTCGTTGCTCGTTTTCCATTAAATTAACATACTTGCACGCTTACTTTACCTACCTCTTTATTCATTATCCGCGTGTTTGTTCGAACGGGTCGAAATAAGAAATGCCCGGTGGCTTTTTGTTTTCGACGGGCAAGGCTACGCGCGGGGAGAGAGGGGACTTGTTTGCCTGTCAATTTCGTTTGGGAACAGTTATGACAAGTCAATTAAATCTCGTCAACTGGCTTTGCACAACGCAATGTTACAATTTCGAAAGTTGTGTTCGAAAATGTCATTGTTTGTGTAGCCGAAATTGCTGTAGGCATAGTCCGTTTTACAATGTCCCTCAATGATCCAGTAGACAAGATCACACGAGACAAGACCTCGCCTATTAAAATAGGCTTAAAATGGGCAGGATAGGAAATAATTTTGATAATAACATGTCGAAGATAGTGTGTTCGCGCAGGCGATGTTGTCCGCAGGTGTCTGGTGTCGCTAGTCGCTACGAAACTGGTCGGGCATCCGGTGAGCGCAGCGCCGCGCCGCCGCCGCCCGACAGATGGCGTCACTCACTCGCTTTAACATTTAAACTTGCAGCTTTCCACTGCGATCTTGGACTCTTATTAAAGTCGCCACTATGTAATACGGTCACACACTTACGATAAATTAGTTCACCTCGAACACGTAGGTAGCCCAATTGGATGTACGGTTTCCAATTAGTGATATTTGCGGTGAGATTTACGTAACTATAGCTACTGAATTGAAAATAAATAAAAGTAGGGTTAATTGTCACGCAAACACGAATGTCCGCAGTAACTAGTCAGCGTTTTTAATTCGATTCATAAGGAGCCCGAGAACGGGCCCTGAAATATACGCGTACAACGTTATCGGTCCCAAGACAAATTGTCTAATTACGCGGCGGTCCCGGCTTATGTAACTAATGGAAGCATAATCGGGCCCGAGGAATCCGATCGTAAACACGCTCGCTAACCTACTAAAACATATTTCTTTTATTTTGCGGGGAGCTCGGCTCGCCGCCGCGCCGTTCGGCACTTAAGAAAACAGGTTCTATATCGAAAATTAACGATAAATCCGCCGGCGAACGAGTGCCGCTTCAAACCCGCATATTTCTTTTCTCGTTCGGCATTAAGTAGAGCATTAACGACAACGTATCCTTTACTTGATTGCGAAACGAAACGAAAACAATTATAAAACTCTTGTCCGGCTATCTTTTATATTCGATTTTAGAATTATTTCATTTGGAAATCGATTCTCCGAACAAATATAATGTTTGTCAAAACGGAAGATTGCGATGCAATTATAAGAGTGTATTTACATTAGCATTTATGATGCACGTCGGGTTCGTTTCGTGATCCGTAAACGTTACGGCCGGTATCATAATGCGCCCACTTATCTGGCGGGGTGATTTCAGTGATACGATCAGAATTTAAAATTGTGCTCGAGCGCAGACCGTTGGGCGTCTTTTGTTCGAGGAGCCGGCTCTCCGGCGCCAAACTCCCATCAAGCGAGTTATTTAGATTTTTTATCTTGCCTCCTGCCTCCAAGTCTTACTTTTGTTTGTTGTGTTCTCGATTCAAATGCAACGAATACTGTTCTCTTTTTACATATCTTATTCACCACTAGTTAACACCTCGAATGATTAAATAAATTGCCATCGTACGTAACCTTCATCAATACAAATATCACGAAGGAAATTAAGTTAATTGGAACGGTTTATAGTTCCTTAAGGCGGCCATTATGAGTGGCCCGGCTGACGCAATTAACACGTTACCGTTATTTAAATTTCGACTTTTACAAACTGATCTGTGTGTTAATTTATTCTTATGTATGTGTACCAATAAAGTGGTATAACCGATAGCTGCGGAGATGAAATCTGTAAAGTATTGTGTAGGCGGTGAAACCAGTATTATATTGTTTCTGCAAGCACTATCATAGTTCTTGGACAACATAATTAAAAGGTGATGGAGCCCATTTGACAGTGAATCCTCTTGCGGTTAAAAATATGGCTTGAATTTGTTGTAAGGCCACTCTGATAAAGAATGTTGTAAATAATCTTATTCTTACGCAGGAGTAGCGTCTGAATGAAAAGACGGATCACCATAATTTGTATTAACAAATAAGAAATGTAGCGGCAAGTTACTGTTATTATAAACACTTGTTTGTATATCATAATATAACAACCAAAACGTGTATAACCCAATAACTCTACACATTACCTACTAACTCTTGCAACTTACCGAGATACACACCGCTCTCCCCTTACGGCCAACATTAATAATGTATCTCCAGATTGACATTGAAAGCAATCTGAGATTTTTACCAATCGACGGATCGATCTCCAATCTAG
>DWKA01000837.1:0-14401 GCA_018249155.1 Panoquina ocola ocola
GTTCCTGAGATTAGCGCGTTCAATCAAACAAACAAACTCTTCAGCTTTATAATATTAGTATAGATGAAACCGAATCTTCAATTTGTAAAAAAAAATACTAACATTATATTGGTCAATAGTATCCGGATTTCTGTTAGCTTCTTTCAAAAGTTCTGTCACTTTTTCACAAAACATTTTGAAACGTGGTTTTCCCGACGCAGTTTCATGTGTATCTTTTAGCTTGGTATCAATGTATTGTATTTCTATCACAACTATTTAAAAACTAAAGTTCTATGATCGTTGATGTTTGCAACTCCTTTGCAGATATTAATCCATCATTCATGCATTAATTAGATTTCAATCAATCAACATTTATAAGTTGATATACTTTTTAATTTGTTTTAATAACAACCCCGTTATCATTATCACAAAAACAGCTGATATTTTTGCCGGCAACCGGCAACAGTAAGTCAGTAAGTGACAAATGACAACTGAGGATGACATTGACACATGACACTGATAACCGCAATAATTTACACACAGCTTATACAATTACTGGAGACTAAAGTAAAATAAATATTAAGTTAAAAAAAAATCCTACATTGAGTTAAAGTTGACGGAAACACGTAGTACATATTATTACATACATAAATACAAGACATAAATTATACTTTAAACTTAATCAAAAAGTCCTTCTGTTTTAAGCTGAAAGTAAAAATTACAGTTCACGTCGACGGTCACAAACGTATATTATTTTAAATAAATAATTTATATTAACAATTTATTTTTTCATGTTAAGTTAGGTTTATTTAAAAAAATATTTATAATAATATACATTTGTTAGCATTAGTTTTATCTTTATAACTTGTATTCCAGTTGTCAACTGCGGTTCAATTGTGATTCTGTGGTTCTTTCAAATATGTAGTGACATAATGAATAGGTATCGAAGTTGGGAGATCGGAAATTCCCAACAATCGCAAGCAAGTTTACCAGACATCCACTATCCAATAATTTATTCAATTCATTTGGTGCTCGCTTACTGCGCACGCGTGTTTAGTGTTTGAAACAAAACGGTGGCCAATGATAAAATATCGCGTAAAGTTATAAAAAGATGTTCCCCTGTTGTGTAGTATCGTGATAGTAATTAGATAGTCGTGATTTAACTTTGTAAGAAATAGTTTCGTAGTAAAAATGAGTGCCAACAAGAGTTTTGAAACGAAGGTTCCGGAGAGTGAATTGGAGTCTGGATACTTGTCAGGGCCCCTGAGCGAGACGCACAGTGGGCTGCTGTCCGAACCTGATGTGGCGATAGAAAGTGGTGACAATATAGTGATCGATGATAGGCCGGATGATAAGGAACCCTTGGATAGTGGGATAATTTCAGGAGAATTATCGAGTTTGTCGTTGAGCGATGCCACACCAGTAGCAGAACCTGTTCTGTTAGTGAACCTTGCAGAACAGAAAAGTAGTGTACTCCCTCAATTAGACAGGCTATTCATGCAGGATGATGATGGAGATACGTAAGTACTTTGGAATAATCATTAATCAAATTTAAAAACTTTACAATCATTGTGTCATATAACCATTTAACCTCAGAGAGGGTATCACTAGTGTTTCATACACTTGTATTGATAACAAATTAAAAGGGATATTTATGAACAGTGAACATGGTTATCTCAATAAAATTTTATGCTGTTACAGAGTATATATTAATAAAACAAGTTGTATAATATTTTTATAGTCGAAGATTTTACAACATTATTGTCAGTTAACCCTAGTTTTGACAATGGTTAAATCCATGGTGTTATCTCTCTCAGATGTGGTCTTTTAGAA
This sequence comes from Panoquina ocola ocola, assembly GCA_018249155.1. Lineage (NCBI taxonomy): Eukaryota > Metazoa > Arthropoda > Insecta > Lepidoptera > Hesperiidae > Panoquina > Panoquina ocola. The sequence continues at coordinate 1,813 of DWKA01000837.1, forward strand.
TGAGATAGGTTATGGTAAAGGATTTCTTACTATACCACTGTTGCTGGCTGATAATAACATGATATCGATAGATGGCCTATTTGCTTTAAGGGACTTTTTTTAACGATATTGAGTTACATACATATTTACATAGTGAATTTTTCTGCATCGTTTGAGCTGGGTTTAAAAAAAAGTATAAAAAATGTTGCTTAAAGTAATTAGACCAGAAACCGTTGATATAAATTTCATTTCAATCATCCTGTGTGGAAATTAAATTATCTTCTTAGGTAAACTACAAATAGATTCCACCTCCAGAAATAACTTTAAAACAAATTAATTTATCATTACTTGATGTCAACAGCAAAATATGCAGATATGGACTGAAAAACATTAATGTTGTCAACATTTTTAGAACAAAGTTGATTACTACAGCAATTATGTTACAGTAGCTATTAATAAATAACTGGTTAGCTCTCCATTATAAACTAGTAAAACTATTGGTCAGATTAACTCAATTGAGGAGCACTTTTTCACATTTTTTAACCTATCATTAGCCCGTGTTTAGATAAGCATGATAATACCTATAATGAAAAAGCTAATCAAAATGATGTGCTTCTAGGGTGCCAGTAAAAATATAATTATACTATTACTATATCTTAATGATAGCAAGCAATGTTTTCATTATTATCTTAATACACAATGATATCAGTAGATAGAGAATATTTTTACAACCTAGTTCTCATTTAAGTCTATTCACTTCGGTTAGTATACTGAGTCTCATTTATGCCTATATTCTGAAAATAATGAAACTGTTTTATTTATTTACATATTCATACGCAAATCACAATACAAATTTATCAGAAACATTATATTACAACAACTAACTCAGTATCTAGGATATTTTAATGACACAAAATAAATCTATTATTAGAGCTTAACATGAAAATAAGTGTAAACATTATACCACAAAGATACGAGTTATCAGAGTTTGAAGCATATTTTCTACAACATAGGGAAATCACAACAACAATTAAATGGTACACAAAAGTAGCCAGAAATAGGTTCTATTTGGAGACATAAGGCAACACAATCTTTGTGTAGTTTTATGGTCTTTCCGTAATAGAATAGAAAACCCACTTTGAAATAAATAAAATACTCAGTACAAATTATGTGATCAGTGGTATTTTATAAGATGAGTAACAAATACCTCAAAACAACAAATTCAGAGGAATTGAATGAATCACATCTGGAACTCCATGTTATACAAATAATTACAGCAAAGAACTAGGGAAATCTCAATGCAATAACTTTATTGTTTGTTGTATTTCCTGTTATGAGGTGTACCTAATAATTCTATAAAAACTGAACTATATGACCTCATGAGACTTTTAACAGGCCCAAACTAGCATAATAATGCTAATTTGACTTACAACTTAAATTACTATTATATAAACATACATTTATTTATATTGTTTCTATAGAGATAATCTGTCATATATGCATACTAACCTTTATATTTTTTTGTACCTATATAGGATTTACCACTTTATTTGTTGACAAATCCACCTGATGGTGAGTGGCTAGTTACCAATCAATCAGCAACACCAAAAGCGTCACCGACGCATTGCCCGCTACTTAAGAGTTTGAAAAGAATATACAATACAATATACAAACACTTATAAATTTATACTTATACAAGAAAATACAAATGTACTATACAAAATGTATTACCGTAAATATAAACTTAATTTACCGGCAAACGTCCCTTGTGGCAATTGAGGAAGCCTAAAGTATAGGAGGAGTTAGTAGCCGATCTAAGTGTCGGAAGTATATAGCAAAAAGTATGTAATCATAACAAACCGGACCGACGACAATACGGAACCGCTCAAGAAATTACCGTAAATACTTTGGCTTAATTTTTTCTGAACACATGCGTATGACAAATTCGCCGTCGCTTGTAACGGTTAAGCTCGCCGATCACTGAAGGTCGTCAACTCTTTGTTCCAGCGTGTAATAAGGGCTTTCCTTGCAGGCAGCTGCACATCGCTTCGGTGCACGGATGCCAGAAGTCAGTGAGCACGTTGATCAAGGTGTGCCCGCAGAAGGCATGGATGGACGTTCCGAACGACTATGGGCACACGGCGTTGCACCTCGCGGTGCTGAGTGGCCATAGCATCGTTAGCCGGATGCTGGTGCTGGCGGGCGCCGCGCTCGACCGCCGGGATGTCTCGGGGAAGACGCCGCTGCATCTAGCCGTGGAGGCCAACGACGTGCCCTGCATCAACGCTCTGGTCATCCCCTCACCGGCCAACAGCACTGAGAAGATGACGCGGGTGCTCAACATGAGGGATTTCAGAGGTAAGCTTTATTAGAGGCATTTACGTACCCATATGTTATTAAATTTGTCATTTGATAATTAAAATTCATTGTTGTACGTTGCACGTCGCAAAAATTATACTTGGTAATTGTATTTATCGTTGAGCACTTTGCATTCTACGTCCAAAGTTCAGTGTTCGGTCCCTCGCGCGGTTTCATCATTAATTATGTTATGGACGAAATGACCACTTGATATGGAATGTCAATGGCGTGACGTCCGACTGTTATCACTGAAATGATTGTAATTGGTAGTTTTGAATGTTAGCGGAATTCATTGCCGAATGAGTTGAGGGCCACTTCAAGCCGTTAGCATGATTTATTTTGCCGTAATTCTAAGTTGTTTACCGTAAACTTCAATATCCTTATGTCCAACTGTTATCCTCAACGAATTATAGTTTGTATAACTTTTTCCTAAACGAATTATAGTTTGAACCTGTAAAAGTTATCGGGACATACCTACCTACTTTAAGGTATGGTATGCTATGAGCCAAAAACACCTCAAGTGTAAAAGCAAAAGATTCACGTCTAGCGCTTTCAAGTTGGTTGTTACTCATAGTAACTCTACAAGGTACAGAGATTAAAAAAGTGAAATACAAAAAAAATTAAACCCCTAGAAAGGGATGTTTTCGCTTTGTCACGCCTACCGGTACTCACAACTGCATTTTGTACGCCAGATACACATGACTGAACAGACATCTGACCAGAGAAACACAAATAGACCGTCCGATGTTGCTTTAATAGTTTACTGCGGAAAAAAATATGGACGCCGAGTGACGTCATTGACATTGTTTTGAATGAGAGTTAAACAATCGTGGGGAATCTCACACGCGTATAGTTTTTGTCATTGAATACATTGCAAATAGAAGTAATTCACTTTTTATATAGTATCGAAGTCGTTTGTGATGAGAGTGCGTCTTATTTATTCATGTCTAGTTTACTCTCAAATGCGAACGCCTCCAATCCATCAAAATGGAGCGATATAGAAAGCTAATCGTTGCAAAAAGACATATATGTATGCAAACGGCTCCATTAGATGTCTCAATTGCAATTTTCTAAGTTACATTAGCGAAGAAAACAATAAAGATCCACAAAACAGTTATCTTGATACGGGTCCATTGGATGTCTCAATTGAAATTTTTTAAGTTTAATTTATACATTGGCGAATAAAGCAATATAGATCCACAAAACAAGTTATCTAGATACGATTAACTTACAAACTATGTGATTCAACGCTCATGTATTCAATGTAGATTACATGAAAGATTCCGCTTATCTAACCACCATCTAATGTAATGATGCCGTTTGCGGATATTGAATCCCGTTCACCTTCAACCGAAGGCATTGTCCTCCGAAGAGACGATCGTCAGGACACGAGAAAACTGCACGCAAACTAACGTCATTGCGGAAAAAATACGGAGTTTCACTAGGATATACCTAGCTAGTGGAATTGAATCAAACCTGTTTACGACTCAGATGTCGTTCACGTGCTGCTACCACGACCGCCGACACCGTCAAGGCCTCTCGTACGCTCTCCGCTGCTAGGTTTCCCATGGCTACCTCATTCTACGCTAAATCACATGAATCAAGACTACTTGCAACGCACAATTTCATCTCGACCCTCAATTTCAAAAAGTACGCACCAACCTTGCGTGACCTAGGTGCTCTTGTATTTTTTGGAATTTTTTAAACTCTTCGAGGGCAGCCGCTGCGAATCAGGTTTTCCCTGGTGCTACGTTTCATTAAAGCGGCATTAGTGTCGGTCGAAGTAAATAAACACGTACGCTCGGTTTTCCCGCCGTTATACAATGCGGCGCAGTCTTCACCTCGACACTTTCAGCTGTCTCTCCGATGCGCATTTGCATTTGGTTTTACCCATCGCTGTCACTTCATACCTACTGGCGCCTACAACTGTACAAAAGATTGCAGCAATTATGCACTTTTAAAATTCATATAATTATGCAGCTGTAAGTAGTGACTTTACCGAGCTGCAATGAGATTTATTTGAATAGCATTACAATAATCAAGTACCTAACTACGCTTTGATCTCACGGGACATCCAATTTTATTATTATACGGCTTGACAGCGCCGCGCGCGCCGGTCACCGGACCGCGCCGCGCCGTCGAGGTAGGCGATGGGTATTTCCAAACCGGCCTCACGCGGAGTGAAAGCGCCATTCTCCGACCGCCGAGCCAAATATATTTGGGATACCCCAGCACTTGTTCGAGAGCTAATTGAAAATCTGTTACGTGTACACGGGTTTCCCGTGTCGACTGATTTTAACCTCCAATAACCTTTGCTCACCAAATTATGTCCATTTTAAATGCTCGGCTGACAATACATTGTGAGATTCAGAACTCGTGGCATAAAGAGTTTCGAGCACGTTTGGCTTTTGATAAAGATCGCATCATATTTATTAATAGGCAATAAAATGACATACCTATTTTGTAACCGGTTATCGTGAACGAACAAATTTGTTCGGAAAACTCGATTTGTAATTAAAAGCCAGCTGTCGATAGTTCACGGTTCCGAATTGAATCCCGCAAGCATCCTCCTGCGGCGTTATTGACAAAATCCACGAGGAAAACCGCAAGTGCCGAAGCAATAGCCCCGGAGCGCCCGAGCAGGCGAGCCAGAGGTGACCGCGATGATGTTTTGTTTGGGTTATACCCCGAGAAAATGTAGCTTCTCGAGATCCGACGCTCGCACACGTGTATCGTTAGCGCGTCACTTATGTAAACGTTGCCTTTTACTTTCTTACATCGGCAGCACGATTGGGTTACGTCTGATGCCCCGCTCGGTTCTGCTATAATAATATGTAGAAGTTGGACATTAAAAATAGATGATCCAATGTGATTTCAGTCACCGAATTTTCAATTTCACGTGATATCTTTGTCTAGATCAAGAGTTTCACGTATCCAGTGTTATGAAGAAAATCCGTCAATGAAATTTCATTGACATGCAAATATGTATTAATCGCATTTGAGCCCTCCGTTCGAAAGGCAGAGGTATGAATAATAAAAAGTTAAAGGAATTTACAATTATCATTCATGCTAATTAATGGAATTAGTTTATAGTGATTGTAAAGTGGCCTAGGCGTTAGTATAGAATTAGCATCCCGCATTGAAAGTTGAATACGACCTACTTTCAAAGGGTCATTATTAATTTATTATAGATACTAAAGATAGGCAGCATAATTATAGGGTAAAGTTGTAAACTGATGGATTTGAAGGTATTTTACACGGGGCTAATGTTCAACATAAGTAAGCACTAAATCAAATTTAGGTACCTATTGTTCTCAAGGTGTTATTTATGGGAAAACCCATCGGGCACATGGCCAGTTTAACACACTTCACAATAACATACTATTGATGACGTGAGGTGTAACTTATCCTTAGACCTTTGGCCGGTTACTCGTGTCGGAGAAAAGTTCTCGGATTTATTGTACGTACTAGAAATTGTTATGCATCAAACTGAATGTTCAGTAACAGTCGCTGCCAACAGACTGTAACAATTTATGACAATTGGTTTTTCCAATTTTGTTTAGACGAACATGCACAACATGGGGTAATTAAAATTTGCTTTCTAATAATACCAAGATTGCAGGTCATTCAGAACAATGAGTGAAAGTTTCAACGGATCATACACTTATCTGACGTGATGAAACGATTTCACTTGACTAACACAGTTCCAGCTAAATTCATTCAAATAATTTTTATCGTGCACATTAAGTTCTTTATCTGTGCGGAGGAATTATAAAAAACCCCTGTACTGTTAACAGTTGTCATTAAGGTGGTATTACTGTAAATAATGAAGCAAAATGTTCGGCGTGTGCTACTTCTAATCACACAATATTTCATTGTGTTAAAAATATTTATCAATACTCTTAAATTGATTTTATTACCCCCGCAGATCGGCCTTAGCGTCGATGCGCTTCGTTGCGTGAATCTTTAAAAATTTGTAATGAATGAAAATAACATGGCTCTCATCGATTTCTACATTGAAGCCATTCATTGTATGTTTCATTTTTTATCAAGTTTGTAAATTATCTGTGAACACTTAACGTTTGCGAGGCGGGGTTTTCCGTCGGCCCTGGCATGATATCGTGGTTTATCGCGAATGTTTCTCGAATGATGGTTGACATTTTATGACCACCTTAACCATGCTAAGCATTTAATAATTCCTAACGAAAAGGTATGCTTGTAATTCATGATAATACTATACGCTGTCTAATGAGCGCTTCGTAGGAGGCCGGTGTCGTTTGGAAAAAATATGAAATGGTAGCTGGAGTCATTCACATCGTTGCTACCTGTACGGAAACGGTGAAAATATAATGGGCTATATATGGCGAGGGCAAGCGCTGGCCGCTGCTCGGCACATTGCTGGAAAACCCCACCGTCCCCGCCGCGCGCCGCTCGCCCCTTCCCCTCCTCCCCGCCTCGCAGGCTGCGCGTGCGCTCGCTCGGCTACGTCGCCGGCTAAATTATCATTACCGCAAGAATCTCGACCCCGTATCCGATACACGCGTGAATAGCTAATGTTGTCGTGAACCATTCAAAGATTCCGTAAACATTGGTAGCTGCGATCTAGCGTGACGTAGCTCGCATTGTGTGGTCCTGAACGCGACTTTTACTTTGATAATAAATGTTGTCAATTTTTGGGTGTTTTTATAAACACGTCAAGATAAGACTTGTAATTATTTAATTAAATCGTTAAAATGATTGGATTGTTTAATAAAGACGCCTTGTTGTTTTTTTAATGGACTTTGAAGCTACGCAATATCAGGAATTGGTTTTACCCAGCGCTTGCGTTGCTCGCACCACGTTAGTCACATGACATTCTAGCTTTTTCTACGTAATACCGGTTTAATATTATATCATACGTGTTTATTGGTATTGAGTTAATAAATTGTGCGATTTTTTTTACTTGGAAGCGAGGAAAATAATGCTCCTCCTTCCGACTCCAACGCAAAATTGACGTTGCTGAAGAAGTTAAGACGTAGCAACTAGCAACTGAACCCTCACGTCGCTTTGATAAATAGATTATCATTTAATTGAGTTCTAATTGATATAAATTGATGAAAAATATATTTTTTGTTATTTGTTGACCCGACACCGATGTGGGAGGTGTACGTCGCGGTGGAAATAGATTTGGAAGTAGGCCAACGGTAACGAAACGTTTGCAGTCCCCGCCCTGCGCTTTTGATAATAACATTCTTATTTATCTTTGGCCAAACATAAAACGGAAATATCTGTTAAAAATATTACACACTCCCATACTGTCTGCTTCAGCTAGGCTAATTTTTAAATATTATTTATCATTAAGAACATTGTTGACTCCACCCATCGAGAGGCCGCGACCGGGTCTACGTCTTAAACTTTATATGATAAACTGTAATAATTTTCCTTGTTTTCGAATTCTCGTCAACTCAGTTCACTACAGAAAATCAAAGTTATTTATTGCATCATACACACTACACAGAGTATTTGAATGAGCGAATCAATTATAAATTTTGTATCTGTGATGTTTGGGAATAATCGGGATCTAAATCCAACCGGAACGGATTAGTCGATTGTAAGCGATCGACTTCTAAGTAATAATGGCAGCTTCTGATGCTATACGCTCTTATCCTGAAGAGTGTGTTTGAAATTTTCACGTAGCTTAATTTTCAATTAGTGATAAATTTTATTCTCAATTAGCAATAAATTCCCAATTAGCTACCACATTGTTTCAATCGATGACTTTGGCATTACGGCACATGGGAAAACCCAATGCAATGCTTTGTTTTGGTTGTGTAAAGTGTTTGCAGCCCACTTACGTGTTATCTGTCCACGGTCGTCTCGAACAACGCCCGATGTCGATGTTTTGGATGTCTAAGTTGACAGATAACGGACAGAGTACAGACTGTGTGCAATTATCGATCAAAATATTTCCTGCACTGAGCGATTTTTTTTTCTTAAATAGGTGGATCAATTTCGAGATCAAGTAGTAGTCTGTTATCAATTTAGGTACTTCAAGAGCCAGAGTCACCTTGTAATTATGTATATCTACTGTTAAAAAAATAAACAATTCGGCTGTCGATTAGCGATAATAAAACCAATTCCAAAACATTCCATATCTGATGTGCGCAAGCACAGGGTATCAGGGATCAGAGATAGACGTTGCTGCATGACCTCTGTCGTTTTGGTTCTTACACAGATTAAATTAAAAGGTTACATTACCAACCAAACTACTTCATTTGGTTTCTTAAATTGGTTCATGAATTTTATGTAACACTAGTTTTAAACTCTTATGTCGTTCTTTGCAGGTCAATCGTGCGTGCACTACGCGGCGCGCGCCGGCCGCTTCGAGCTCATCCGGCTGCTGGTGAAGCATGGCGCCGACGCCCTCGCCCCAGTGAGTATCTCATCTCATCTCATTTACCCTTGTTTCTTAGTAGGGTATTTAAAGTTACTTAAAAATAAATAAAAATTTATAATGAAGCCGAACAGGTTTTAAACAAAACAGACGGTAATTATTATCAAACTGTCATAGTCTCAATTATTATTTATAGTTATTTGTTTTTGTTGATTGTACATAAACACACGTCTATTGGGAAAACCCGCAATAAAACTCATTTGATTCGTCGTATGAGATACTACTAGCCTACTAGGAATGTTGCACTATCCATGGAACTGGTAAATATTTAGCTGTACGGGGTCCGCGTCACGTACACTGTTAGCGTCGAGTCGTCGTAATAAGATGTAATAAACATTGTTTTTATCATCAACTTTTCAAGTAGCCTATTAAAAACGAAGATAATAGAGGACATTGAGCCGAACGATGTCGGTGATAAGTTAGTAGGTACTGTGCAACGCAGGTTCTTCCCATTGAGTATTAAAATATTTTTTTATTAACTGTAGTAGATAGTACAGCCAGGGCTACTGGTACAAAGAAGTCGCTTTGCTTTTGTTTGATGATTAATTTCATTAAAGATTGTAACGGTGATAGCTGAACAAAGTGTAGTCGGGAAACCCGCGCACTAATCCGCTGATAAAACAGATAGCGGTGGGTTTTTTCGTTACTGCGGGAATGACGGTTCACCTTGCGCTCGCCGACCCCGGCCGCGGCCGTCGGAGGGAAATTAAAATAAATCCTACACAAATGCTGATCGAGCTATTATTTACTCGCATCGCGTTCAATCCTTCCGGCTATACTTACCTAAATAGTTTGCTAAATTGTTATCAGTCAGAATTGTTTGTCTTGTTTTTATCAAATCGAGAATCTTTTATCAATGTGTCTTGACTCTTGACTGATAATGAGAATGATCATGTCGTCTAAATATATGTTGCCGGAACACAGTCGTCGTCACAAACAATAAAATTAGCTGACGTCATGACTTTCGTGGTTGTATTTATTGTGCATGACGTGTAGTTTCGTCACTCGCGCGATCTGTGACGTGAAGTTATTTACATACGATGCTGACGTGACGTAGCCGTTGATGCGTAACGTGTTTTGGTAAAAAAAAATATTATTCTATACCAGGTCTAGATTACCTTGTTCGATATTGAGAATTTGTTTTTCCTGCTCACTTGAAAATACGGCGTAAATTTTTCGTACCAGTTTCATCATCATATTACTCGAAGAGGTAAATTTGAAGCTACACTAGAATATATTTTTCCTTTGCAAAAGTAATGCGTTATATTATTTAATTTCAACTTTTTACCCATTAGTATAATACATAATATCTAAGTCGGACGATTGATGGTAAAGTTGTCGTTCGTTCGCAGGAGGGTCTGGCGGGCTGGACAGCGTTGCACATAGCGGCCAAGGCGGGCAACGCGGCACTAGCACGCAGTATTCTCGACAAGTTCGGCGCGGCGGCGCGCGTGCGCGACTACTCGGGCCGCACGGCGCGCCGCTACGCCGCGCGGAACGCCGCCGCCACCGCTTTCATGGGCCACGCTGACTCTGACTCGGAGTCCGAAAGTGATGATGATGTGAGTATACTTTGGTTGTATCTATAGTATGTAGCTGTCAGCCTTTCAGGTTTTATTTTGATTCTAACTCTGACTCGTAGACTATCGGCTCGAAGGACCAAAAAAAATTATCACAAAATAAATGTAGTGTTATCGTAATATAAATGTCGTTTAACCAAAAAGCACCTGTATGTCTTAGAGCTCCTAATTGACAATCGTTGTTTGTACGCAGTACGATTCGGACTACGAGGAGCGGGAGCAGATGTTCGAGCGGCTACAACACCGCATGAACCCCATCAACGTGGTCTGAGCCCCTCCTGTACTGCAGTGCGGCGGATACTTTTGACCGAGCGCGGGGTCCATACGCCCCCCGCCCCGCGCCCCGCGCTCCGGGCCTGTTCTAAAGGACTACACCGATGTCGCACGTGTTGACCACTTGTTTATGTCGAGAGGCATATTGACTAAGTAATATAAACTAATGACTATATGTTCTTGTACGATCATTGTCTTGAGCAGATATTTTTTGTATGAAGATAAAAAATATATAAATTTTATTAATATTTATTAGTTGTAAACTTCGAAGTTAATTGTGTAAGTGATCTTAAAGGGGTTTTACACAATTACATTAAATTTAAAACTCTTCCGAGTTCCTAGCTGTTAGACTTAAAATTCAGTGTAATTTGTCATTGTTTATGATTCCAATGTTGTAACGTGTAACATGAAAAGTATTATCAGTGTTATCTATTTGCCAAAAAGGAATCCACTACGCTTCTAAACTAATACTTTTCATTTTTGTCACAAACTGGAGGCTCACTTCCGATTACATGGAGTTAAGTCGAATGGAAATTTGATAATAAGGATCTAGTGTTACGTAACTTACATTTAGAGGGTTTAGAAAGAGGAAGAATCTGTTTGGAACCAAACCAAATTGAAATTATTATCGGGAGTGACCCACCGGTTAATGACGTGTTTTGTTATATAAATTGTCAAATGTGTTCGATTTAGTATTTTTAAAGCATTTTACTAGAACTTAAGTCACGTCAGCCGCCTGTACGGAGCAGAATTGAGAATGTTAATTCAATTAGCGGTAAAACCGACCTCTATTCTGCACGCGTACGCGCGTCCGGTGAAACAGTTTCATTAGCGTGAGCTTTAAACGTTCGTTCGGTTACGTTGTTGTCTTAGTTCGTAACTTATGTTGGACTAAAGTTGAATTCTAGCAACGGTAATTGAACACGGCAAAATGTAATCGTACCCGAATCTGTGTAGGGTTGGAGCTGAGGCAATGTGTACTAATTTAAGCGGGGCCGCCTTCCGTCACCGGCAGCGTTTTCATATCGGACGCTGAAACACGTCAAATGCTATATCATGATACAATGATCTTGACGCATTTTCGCGACATCGTCCAATATGGAAACGCACGCTGAGACACCGTAAACATATATATTATTGTGTATTGTTTAAAGTACTAGATACTCGCAACGAACTACGCGGTACTGTGGAACGAAATCAATCTTGTTATTCTAAGGAATCTTAAAGTTCAAACTTAAGGGTTCATAATGACAGTAACTATTGCTACTGATAGATGTCGTCGAATGCCCCATACCGCGTCGTTCCTCGTTCCCGTCTTGCTCTACTTTCGTTCTAAAGTGGCAGCTAAGGCACCCGTATTACATATACGCTCGTTGTTTTCGTGTAAAGAAAATCTCGTGTAAGCGATGTAAACTGTATCGTGAACCAATCGACCATCTTATGTTATATCTAGTTACATATTTATGTATGTTTTAATAATAGTTGTATTCCACAAAGTATACCGCCGAACTATGTATGTATGATGTGTCGGCCGACTCGCGCCTGACGATGAACCTAAGCGATGCCAGTCAGATATTTATTACACTCGTATTTTATATAAGGTTATTTACAAATTGGGTTTTAAATGACGCCACTAGCGGTGTCACGTTTATATAACGAAAGCCGCTCCGCGCGCCGAGCGGCCGGTACATAGACGGATTTTATACTTACTTGGTTTTCAATTTATTGAATACATGTTATGTAATTTACCATCAAGTGGTTTTATTTGTTCCTCGTCCTACAGATTGCATGTTGTGTATAAACAATATTTCACTTACTAAATCTATATATATAAAACTCAAAGGTGACTGACTGACTGACTGATCTATCAACGCACAGCTCAAACCACGGGACGGATCGGGCTGAAATTTGGCATGCAGGTAGATGTTATGACGTAGGCATCCGCTAAGAAAGGATTTTGGTCAAT
>DWKA01000838.1:0-14399 GCA_018249155.1 Panoquina ocola ocola
AATGTAGCGCTAGCAAAGTTGAACACTCTATGCTTGAACAATCTATCAAAGTTTAATGTCAATGACCCTGTCGTGTAAAACCTTAACTATTTTACCATTTTACCGGATCTCTGTGAAAAAATGCCAATGATATCCGCAAATCGTTTTTAACATAACAATAAAAAGCAAATATACCAGGTAGGAAATATTTTTATTACCTTTTGTGACTAATGATACCATAGACAACGATCTTAATAAAAATACCTCTTGTGTTTGATCATCATAAAAGTTTATACCTTTGTCAGTGTTTTATGTGAAAATGCTTATAATAAGGAATATTAATACGAGTTTATATTTAAGTAACATGCTTACAAGATGCTTAAATAAATGAAGAATTCTTAAAAATATAATAAAATTTGTCCGCTTGTTTGCATTAATATGTTTGTATTTTTAATTATTCTAATTACACAAGGTTAATAAAAATTAAAAGGAAAAATAATTAAAATATAATTACTATTCCATAATAAGATTAAAATCAACTTTCTACACCCTGTATCAGTAATGTCGGGTTAACGACTTCCGCATTATTTTCATGTTATAATAAAATCAGCCTGTATACATAGTAATTATACAAATTACATTTTAATATGAAGTACTGGAAACTGCACCGCGGTGAATGTCGTTTTATTTACAATTTAAATGTTGTTGAATATTCAGACATTGGTAGATATTTCCAATTCTGCAGTCAGCGGGCCCTTGTTCCATTATTTGATGCATTTAAAGTATGCGGCGACGTAATAAATCTATTGAGGTTTGTATTATAAATTATTTGCAAGATCTTTAGTATTCCAAACTTACTTAATACCGCGTAATACCTCGTTACGGGTAATTACGCGAATTCCGATCTCGACATTGAGATACTAAACTTAATTGAATTTGAATGTGATTTGTCTATTACATCGAAGGTTAGGATAAAATATTGTTGCAATTATATAACAATACATAACACTTTCCGTGTGTGACCTTTTTTAATTATTTAAAATTGCGTGTGTCACGCACTCACACACACGTGGAACAAGACCGTAGGAAAATATAGGTAAAGCCTGTCCAGCGCTCTATTAGCAAAATAGAGGTAAGCGTTGATTCCTCACTAAATGGCGCAAACATGTGTAGTGTACAGTTGAGTGCAGTTTTTGCCCGACATTAGGTCATGAGAGCGCCCGCGTAACACATTGAGCCGCTGCAAGGTGGCCATGTCGGGATTCAGTTAGAGACTTGTCTTCAAATGAAAACTTTTTAACCTCGTGCAAAATTCAAGGATACGACAACATCAGGTCTTATTTATATTAGTAATAATAGGCGCCAACTGTTGAGACAATTGTAAACTTTTATGTGATTAATCTGACTATTTGTAATTAGGAGTGACAAAGCTTTAAGTCTTAGTACAGTCATAGTTTTGTGTTTTCATCATAAACGGCAGTTTTAAAATCCGGTAGTTTTGTAACACTTACTAATACAAAATATTTTTCAAAAATGATGATTTATGCTAAATTAGGGCTTTATATAAGCTTCAGTTATGTACACTCTATGTTAATATATCCTAATCGAAGCAATGCTCATGGCCCCCCGCTCTGGTCGGGATCCACTGCGCGCCTCGCTACACTCACGATCATCCATTGTTCACAGTTCGTTTAGTGATGTCAGTTTGCAGTGCATCAATATCGATAAAATATACGTCACTCTATTTACAACACAATATCGACATCCTACACTAAGTTTCTTCGCATAATTAATGAGGGTGTAACTTTTTGCGTTTATGTCGCAAACGTACAATTAAATAAAAATCTAATTTTATCTGTCCCACAATCATTCAGCTCTGAGCAGGTTTATTTGCCTACTATTAAGTTATTTGTCTAAAAGTAATGTAAGTAAGTGTTTTAAGACATGTCCATTGTCCGTGCTCACTTTTAAAGTTAGTTAGAATAACTATAATTACAATAATTGATTCGGCCGCGCTACTCGCGCCGCACTAAATGTTCAATTTACATTGACAATAAAACATCGAAAGTGTAAGTCACGAAATGTACAAGGACGTAATTGAAATACATTATTGAGATATTTTAGTGTAGGCCTGTTTTTGTAAGAGCCAGTGGACCGTTATTTTACAAGTTGTGTAAGACGTGGGCCGCGGTGCAACATGGTACTGTTTTTTGACACTCGTTTATGTTATTATAATTTATAGTAATATTAAACTGGTAACTAAAAAATTAATGAAGAAAGATAAGCAATACAACAAATTAAAATAAGTTAGTGTATTGGAATCTCGCATTAATAAAATATTTTCAATTTAAATGTTCCACTTTTAACATGAATATTTATGGTAGGTATGGTTCAATTATTAGAATAACGCAGAATTAATTGATATGGGCGTACGAGGTGAAATATGACATCAATGTCGATAATAAGCACATCACTAACATCTAATTCTCAAAGAATCTACAGTTAGTTATAGTATAGATAGTATAGCCACCGTAGTGCATGAAGATGTCGTTACTAAATGTAGACCCCTCGCATAACATTAACACTGGCCGAATAAAAACAATCTGTGCAAGTACGATAGTTCACGATAGGTATAAAAAAAATGCCAAATGTAACATTAATAATATTAATACTGATATAAAAACATTTAATTACCTAAGGATCCCTCCGTAAATATTTTTTTTACAAAATGGATTAAATATTATGGCCCATCTTCACTGTCCGTAAAAAAATATAAAATATCATCCGTGTTAGGTATTACCTGATAGTAACCTTTTTGACTTTATTTCAATCCAATGTTACTAGGTCATATCTGTATTATCTGTGCTACAAATCGAATACGATACCATTCCACTAAATTCTGCAACAAACGCCTCTTTACCTGCAAAACAAAGAGAACTAGGATTAGATACACAGATTAGATATAAATGCTTACACATTGTGTTAAATACAAGACAAGTAGAATTCTTAAATCGATTTACATAAACTTGACAGACAGATAAAATAAATGTATTATTAATATTCATTATTACTTCAAAAATTTAAATATTTGCTAAGTATTGGCGTTTAAATAAGTGTTTACTTATACGTATTAAGAATAGGTTAATTATTTTAGTGAAATGTTATACGTGGTAACTTTAGTTGTAGGGTATCGCGATACAACGTAAACAAAGTTGCAGGTGAGCAGTAGGCGCGTGGACGATTTACTTAAACAGAGCAAAAACCAAAGGCTACGTATTAGAGATGTACTGCGGCTCTTTAGCCTTATAGGACCTAAACCAGGTAGCCTAGTGCTCCAACTAGGTGCCTCCGATAATTACTGCACGTCGCCCGCCCGCGAGAAACGATAAGCGAGTAACGGTTGACGGATTCAGTTCTTACGTATTTTTAAAAATTAGTGACAAAATTTTGAACTTAATTCAATTTCGTGTAATTAAATAGAGTTATATTGAAGGTGTAAAAAATACTTCATGGCACAAAAATATGTCTCGGATTTTTTTTATTGACTAACAAGTAATGGTACAGAGAACTTCGAGTGACTAAAACTCTCAAAAAGTGTCAAATTATCTCCAAATTACATTTCAAAAGATAACCATTTTTACTAAAAATAATGATAAATTAATACTGTAATGTAAGTTAAAAGATTTTTAATTTAATCTTTATATTGGAATTTGTAATAAAAAAAACATGCATTCTTATTTCTACCACCTGTTTTGGAAAGATAAATGACCTTAGAGGAGAACGATTAGTGATAGTAAGACAAAAAAGATAATTATAATAAGATTGGTGATAGTTTATAGCATACAGTTTGGAATAGAAAAAGTCGGCTAGGTCCGGTTGGAATGAATGACAAAAAGTTTGTTGACGTGTAGGTGCGGGCGCGGCCGGCGCGACGTCTATGGCGAGACCTACATTTTGTTTTCTTGTAAATGTTAGTGGATTTGCGTTCTATAACTATGTACGAATGAAGCGTCTGTGCGGCCTCAAAGAACCCATAATTAAGAAACAAAAAAAAACTCACCTACTGCTACTTTACTAATACTATAATTTATAATTTTTTTAAGACATCTGGTTACTCATATTCTCATTTTTTAGTTATTTATATTTAAAAAAATCCTTTTTCATTTTCTGTGTTACGGTAAAATTCAAAGAGACCACTGCCGCACGATATTTCTAAATATTCGTTCGTGTAACCGTACCGTAACAAAATTTGTATGACAGATTTATCAGCGTCCTTTCGTTCGAAAATGGAGCTAAAAATCTGAAGCAAAAGTGTCGAAGAAAACTCAATACGTTTACTAGACTAAGGTTTTAAAACCTCCCGCTCGCAGCGCCGCTGTGAGTGTTGTGACAATCTTCAGAACACATAAGCTCACAGAAAGCACGCATCGCAAGGAATCTCTCAAATGATAGAGAAGTTAACGGATACGGCTATACTTTCTAAATCCTTTTTAGTGGTACTTGCGAAACCAGTCTCCGACAGCGTGACAGACGGACAGACATTACCAATGTTAATAGATATCGGACGGACATCGGCGACTTTCTATTGTCTATGACAGAGTTTATGGGTCGTTACGGTGTCGCGCGTGCGCATGCGCTCCTGATTACAAATTAATTGCTACATACTTCACTGTACTTTTCATAAAACAATGTTTAGTGTTACGAAGGAAATATGAACGGATAACGTTCGCAGCCTTACAATATAATCTTGAATTTGAACAAAAAAAATAAATCGAGATAAATTAAATGGAGATTAAGTACTATTTTACTTTTTTATGGAAAAAAAGGATATTACAGGAATAAGAATAATAGGATTGTAAATAAACAATAATTTCAAAATTAAACAAAACTTAAGTTTTACGATCAATGTAATACCGCAAGTTGTTAAAACTTCGTCAATAAATATTTTTCATTGACGAGCGTAATTTATTACACCGTGAAACGAAACGCAAAAAGTTTAGTGCTTGTGTTGACTAACAAAGATGGCGGCGAAATGGGCGGGAAAATCTGCGGCGCTTCCGTAGGTCATCGGCCGGTGAAAGATATTCGAAAGCGAATGTTGTACACATTGTTGTTTATTTGTTGCGGTACAAGTCACTATAATTATTATTACGTTGTTCTAAAAAAGTTTATGACAGGTGTGTGAGTGTAAAGTGTCTGCCAGCGCTGCCATGGCGTTTCACCGTTACACTTAATGAAATTATTAATGCTTACTAACGTGCAATCTAAGCCGATTGACTGATCAAAAATTTAAAAATTACATAATCCTTACGTTTATTTAAGCTTTGATATGATAAAACAATGACATGTGATGAAACAACAACTTCCAAATCTTAAAATTAGTGTTATAATGAAATTGATGGTACCCACTAGGTATTGGATAGAAAAAATACCTACATCGTCTACGACGCACGTTCTTGACGAGTTTTTCAAGTTATGTACATACATACATACGTTTATTTGTGAATAATTAATGTTTGCTTCAACATGAATAAATAATAGTCACACAAACCTTTTTGGGTCGTTCAAATAAATGAAGCTCGCTTATTTTGTTTATTTCTATGACCAGTCATAACGACTTATCGTGGGATTAAGAAAGATTCATTATTTAAGCTGCTGCAAGAAAAAAGTTCACGTAACAAATACTCAAAAAAACATAAAAAATATCCAAATGAAATGAGGACTTCCTTTTTTGAAGTAGATGACTAAGTAACAATAGTAACGATGGTATTCGCAACTCATTGCATGATTTTCCATTTTAAGTGGAACGCAAGCTTAAATAGCGTCGTTATGAACGAGTTCTTTGAATATTAAAAGTGTGACCAACTTTGTGGTCAAAAGGTCACTATTAATAGAGTTCTGCGACCACGCTCACTCTGAAGGTCAAGCGAGACGTTGGACTGCTTCTACTTTATGGAGATTCACAATTTTAATTAAGTACCTACTATCCTATCTGTGGAATGATAGATAAGACCAGCACCTTAAATCCAACCCACAATATAAAATAGTAGCTGTGCAGTAATTTCTGTACCGATTTAAGACGCCTTCCTCAGGCATCGGAGGAACTAAATTTGACGTTAAATAACGGTCTGACGTTTTATCATCCCACGTATCATTAGTTACTAGCTACTAGATCACTAGGTACCTACTAGCAACAACAATCAGTGCCAAGATAGCGATTGTTAAACAGCCACAATTTTACGAAGTCTATAGCCAATTCGTAAAATCGTATCATACAGATCAGTATGCCCATCATAGCAAAAACCCGCCTTTTATACGAGACTCTTCAGGAATAGAGCGACTACTCTTTAATTATGTTACTGCGCTCATACTCTACGCTATTATTACTTAGCTGTCACTATCACTACTCTTCCAGAAATTCCTTCATAGAGACCGGTATTTTTTGTAACTGTTCAATCTAAAAGCAATAAAAACTATATCTACGGCCTCTACAGGTACCCACTTCCTTAATCGTTCATAAGTGTTCCTTGTACGTACATACACCCTGGGGATATCTACCTAGTAGTTGTGTATTGAGAGCAACCGAGATAGTTTTATAGTTGTAGCCAGGAGCTAGCTGGTGGCGCAGTACGGCACGTCCGCGGGCCGCGCCGCGGGCGTCCGGCGACCACTTTCCACGCGAATCAAGGTCAAGTTGTAGAAATTTTACGCACCTCCAGCTGCGAACGACATGACGACATTGCCAACGGTTTTATACCTATTTTAACCCATATTCTGAAATCGAGAATAGATGCGAGTTGTTTTAATGACCACTAAATTTCGTTTTGTGGTTCTGCAGTATATCTAATATTTATTCTCGTGAAACGGTTTTCACGATAAGAACTCCTTTCGTATAATTATAAATTACCTACTGGCATATTTGTTTATTGTTGTAATGCTCCCATGTACAATAAAAAGTACTATTATCATAATAAGATAATTATGGCAATCTGCATTCGTTTACACCTCAATATTGGTAAAATATAATTATTATTATAGTAAATTGTACGCATCAGCAAGTACGTTTTTACGGCTGACGTCACAATTGTAAATAGTTAAGTACTTTCGCTTCATTGCCTCAGCTTTTTATGAACTCCGATGCTCACAATTTTTTATAAATTCTCTATGAACGCGTGCAGTCGTTACTAACCTGCCATCTATGTTAAAGACTGGATGTTGAAATGTTTCCTGATGTCTTACCAATGTATGAGAGCTTAGACTCTCCGAACAATTACGTTTGTGAAATAGTAAAATAAACATTATTTAAACGCTCCCACGCAGATGTCCATTGACTAGGATTCGTTAAGTGAGACGTTACAACCGCTTATGTCTCGACAATTAACATTAATCTGTCGAGAGTCCGCCGGCTGCCTCGGATTTTGCCGCCTTGTAATTGCTGCAATAACATTGTGTATTCTGAACAATAAGGACTGCCAATCTGCACTGACAATAATGATCTTTGACAATCGCTGTGACCAAGGAAAGAGAGTGGAAGGCACCAGTTGGGGAGAAACTATAGAAGTTAAAAAGATATAAAAGAATCGCAAACATCAAAAATAGCTATTAAAGGATATTTGATAGGTACATAGTTTAAAGTACTACTTATGGTAAACTGGGTATAGGGTATGTATGAGCTATTTAGCTTTATCGGTGCCACTGCAGCTTAGCCGTCATTACGATCCACGTAAGTTACTAAACATCCACGCTTTTAACACATAATATCTTGAGCACCAGTATAACAAGATATGTATGCAGTCATGCCTTAAAAACAGCCATTTCAAATAAAATAATTCAATGTAGAATATGGAAATTCCATTATTGAGAAAACAGTCCATCCTCTAATGTTAAAGAGCAAGATGGCCGCGGAGCCGCATCCTTGACTCGGGATAAAGGTCGCGGATGAGTCAGTGTAATAAAAATAATTCACGACGAAATACTCGCAGGTTTGTTATCGTGGCTGACAAATATCCTATTCATAAATACTTTTGTCCGTTTTATTATATTATCTATTTTCTTATTTTCCGACATTACATAAAAGATTCCGTTTTCTCACTACATTTTTCAAAGCTCAAAATAAGTTAATAACTGGTTAAGTAACTTAATTTGAATGGTTTGTGTACAATTTGTGTTACTCAGAATTTGTTCTATTTGACACACATCTGAGATTTTCCAAATTCTAGTTCAATTTAAATTTCATGTCGTTCATATCGTTGTTCATACTAGCGTTCCCTGCATTGCAAATATTGCAATCATCATCCCGTTTATTGGTTGCTATAGTCCGTCCAATAACGGCTAATACCTACTAATGACACACAGGGGACAAAACCTACATAGTTAGCTAAAGTTCACACGATATCATGTAACCAAACCTTGAACTTAGGATGCTAGAGACATTCCCATTCACCGGCCGACGGGCACAATTCCTCGTTAATCGCCGTATATCATTAAGCACGTGCTAGTTGCGTGCCGATCGCAAATAAATCACACCAATACAGTCGATTGCTTGTGGAACAATTATTATTGATCAGTTGTTAAATAGTGTTTGCGCGAGGCGTGAATTTACGAGTTGAAGTGAATTTGTCGAAAATAACTTTTTTCTTAACCAGTACAATTTGCGTCACGGAAATCCGACCAAGAAGTTTACAGACAGAAAACTATAGTAGTGTTAACTACTAATTAATTGGTTACAATTATTCATTATCCTTAATAGCTGTTTTTTAAAACAATCCCGTTGTAGCTAGTAATAGTTTCTCTATGGTAGTAGTATGCACCGAGGTTCATGCTCCAACACTGTCGTATAAAACTGTGTTTATATCTACAGACACTGTATGAACGAGTATTGTCTTGTCTACCACGGCACGTGTCCGACACGCTCAATATCTGTAGATATAAAAGGAGCTTTATCCGTGGCTACAGGACTCGCCGATCAAGATAATCTTTTTACTATCACCATTGCGTAAAAGAAATCAAGGTACAGACGCCGACGTCACGATTGGGATAGTACAATAGCGGCAGTCATCAAGCTAAGTGATCCCTGAGAGCGACTTACGATACCATTCGGACCGTCACTCGCGGTAAATCGATGCTAATGACAGAATCGTGACGAGCCGCACTACTGTGCAACGAAATTCGTGCGCGTCACCTCCGTCATGACTCGGAGCTCTCCGGTGGAGCGAAACACTTATCAAATCAAATCGAAAATATTTAACTATCACTGATACACTTATTCACGTCAGTTTTTTTAATGTACCACCATTTCGGAAAGGAGGAGAAGAAGAAATAGAGAAAGATATATAGAAGAGGAGAAGAAATTGCGAAAGAAACTCCTCTGCACATTTTCAACTGCACTTTACTTACTACTGCACTGACTTACCTATGGGTGCAGGGAGCAGTTCAAATATAGACAAAAACTTACTGATTTAGCCCTCCGCTTCATGGGTTAAAGGTTAAATAGAACGAGGCCTACACCCGACTCTACTTTATTAGGTTAATAGGTTTTGGCGTGTTTCGTATGCCATCCCCCTTTCGTACTTTGCTGAAATGAAATCGAAGCTCGTTAATTGGGAGCTTTTTAACCACGGTCTTTGGCAAGTAAACCAACCATGGATCATTAGTTGAATAAAGGAAAACGTTTTTATTCAAACGTGATATCTACGAAATCCTAGTATTCAATAAACATCGATAATTTTCCTAAGTTACCGATAATAGTATCGATGTAACTTGCCGGCGCGGCGCCGTGAGGTCAACCTGTCCGTAACGAGTTGTACATCTATGTGTGTTCGTTACGTACTTTCAAATTACGCAAATCTTCGGCGAACTCATCGCCAGGCTGAATTTAGTAATACCTTTTATGTTAGCAAGTTTATAATGAATTATGTTTATGAACATTTAATCATTGTAACGATAAATCGTGTCGGAATTTAATAATAAATGTTTTTGACATCAACCTCCTTAGGCTCTTTTGTTATCACAAGAAAGGTCAAACATAAGACATATATACAACAAGTTTTTAATAAAACTTTGTGTCAATTTCCATCTCAGTATGCGTCACTACATTTAAGTTGTAGTGTGTTCATTATTTAAATTAATAATTACTTCTGTAAATTTTCTCTACTTTATGATATACCTATACTTTGTAATGCCTGACAAAGTAAAACATACATGATAGAACACTATGTTAGGCACCGGGTTCTCGTTAAACAAGTAAACCGTCATTAATCCATATCGTTAGACAGATGAGGACATAACGGTGCCGGTAACGGCGCGCGGAGTCGATCAGGCCAGCAGTGTCGCTCATTTGTTAATGCAATGATTAGGTTATATTAGTTTAATTTAGTTTAGTTGACCTCATTTTATAACTGAGGGTGAAATGGGATGGTATTTTCTGTCAGGTCTGTCCTCTCATTGAGAACAGTCTACTGAGACGTTATTTTGGGAACAGCGGAGCACTCATCCCCACTATGTTTTTGAAACAAGATAATTTATAAAATAAATATAATATTATCATGATATGGAGGCTTATGATGAATATTGTACGCCAATCTAGCATACATATGTAGAGTATGGTAGAGTATACGGTCGCGCGATGTTGGTTATAGCTGGAGCAAAGGATAAGTTCGTTAAAATAAAACCGTTCAGTAAATATCAACACATCACAAATTGATTTATTCTAGAAAGATCTATTCTAGGAATAGAATATGCTATGACATATCTATCAAACACCTCAAACCAGAAAAAAATGTCATCCCAGACTCGAAACTGTACCCCATTTCTCTGCAGTACACCTAACTGCCAATAAAATACAAACTATTACAAAAGCCGCACTGAAGTCATGCACAGGGGGTGCAGTGGCGTAAAAGTTACAGGGTGTTGCGAAAAGTGTTACCTTATGTTTCACCGCTGAAGTAACGCTCACCGCGTAACATAACAGTTGCAAACACATAAAGAGATATTACTCAGAGCACATTAACTTAAGAATTTTACGATACTATTGCACAGAAGATGCAGCAAGAAGAAACTCATCTACAGCATTGAATAAGTAGTCACAGGAGCTGACACAACTGGTAATAAGTGGTAGAAGGTTATTGACCAAAAAGAAAAGTAAAGAATACACAAATATGGTTCAAAATAAACCCGCATAGATTCAGGCAATGACACTAAATAATAATCGCAGATGGCGGATATACCTACATAAAACTAAATAAATAAATACACAGAAATAAATCCTTGGGTATGTAGCGTAAAATTAAAAATATACATAAAAGACGGTTGTGAGGTAAATTACGAAGCGACTACTTAACTTACACTTAACACAGCGATTATTAATTAAAAGAAGTAAGTATACTGTAATTAATGAGCATCATCGCGACGTAATTAGATTATACGGTCAGATGAGTGTAACAACAGAACAACAGATCGCTGGAAACTGAAAGCCGGCGCCAACTGACCGTAGCCGTGTGACGTCACTCTGATAAGACGTTGTATTGTTGTGGAGTTAACATTACCCGTCTACCAATAGATCTATAGTCATGGGCAAGTAACTTGGCAAGAGTCTGAAAGAGACAGTTAGATACGCAGAACAAAAAGCAGAGCAAGACGACTTCTGCGCATTTAATGTCTCTTTCGGACTCTTGCCAAGTTATTAGTATATGACTATACGTGTTTGAAAAAGTGAAAATGAAGCGGTAAACCACTCACAAAAAAAGAAATCCTAGGGGTTATGAGTGTAGCGTTCATGAAAGTTTTATTTGAAGCTTTTTTTATGGAAAAAAGTTAGCAAACGAGTTGACAGTGTCACCGTCCCCTGCCGACCATGGACATTTGTGACAAACTTCGGTTAGGTCAGTGAGATGGGAGGGAGTATGTTAGTTAATTAATTAGTAAGTGCTGTTAGTCGGTGTTAATTTGAATATTTTGTTGTTGTTATTCATTAGTAAGGGGACTGTGGACGTTAGCTATCACAAAGCTGAACCAAGTCGTCTGTTGTTAGAACTAGACTCAAAGCGACTAAATAGGTCGTATGTAATGGTATTGACAAATCAATCAGCTGTTAGCACCGGTCCGGCCGCGGCAATCGGGTCGGCTGCGGTAAGTAGCGCGAATCCGGTTCCGGTTGGCTGGCCGTCCGGTCCGGCCGCCGGATCGGCATCGTCAGCTGTCTGATAACACGGAGATTTACTTTCTTTTGTTTATTGTTTACTTGTATGTCTCACATAGGCTATTTTTATCCTACAAATATATTAAACGTGAAATTTATTAGTATGGATGTATGGGTGTTTGTTAAAATCTTTCAGGCAAAAACGGATGAACAGATTTGGATGAAATTTGATGACACATAGAATACTTTATTATTATTAGAGAAATGGTTGGCGAAGCCGCGAGCGGTAACTAGTGTTGATGTTTTTATGTTCAGATAACCTGGCTAAAGTCTCGATAGGTTTTAAAATCATAATTTTCTCACAGAAAATATTAATTAATGCAGTCATCGATCTTGTATCTCATGACTTATGTCGTCACCACAAACAGCGGTTGCACCGCGAGGGCTCGTTATATAACCGGCATTAAGGTACACGTCGGATGCCGCCGCCACCGTGCGCACCCGCCACAGTTCCCACGCGCACCCAGTTACGTTAAACAGAGGAATTATGGAAATGAGCGTCACATTCTAGAGCACTTTTTAATTACAGTCACTCGTTGAAAAAAATGGTTCAATTACAAAATGTTTTTAATTTTAGTATATTTGCGCAGAACGTGTTGTTAGAACACCGACGCCTTATTTTCATTTGGGTGAGTGCTATTTTTCACGTGGATTTTATTTAGCCGCGTTGAAAGTAAAAAATTATGGTCGTGACACACGAGAACATTGCATATAATCATAGCGTTAGAAATAGTAGCGCTAGTAGTGGAGGCAACGTCAAACTTCTAAGTAATGCATCTGACTCTTTCCAATTAGGAGTGGTAGCTGATTCGTCCGCGTGTTCTCTAATTAAACAAATAATCTAATAAACATTTATAAAACAGGTTGCAATTATAAAAACAGTTTTCACAAGGAAAGTTGCTGGAAAAAGCTATCGGTTTAGTTCGCGCTTTAACGCGTGAAAACTGGACGAGATTTTAAACAGTTCAGAATGAGAACAACATGAATTATTGTAAAACTCTCCGCTAACAACCTCCAGTGTACAAGATTGGCAAACTAATCGGCAATTTCACTGAGATAACCAGAACAAGTGTGGACGAGGAAAGTCGAAGAAAGCTGTATTTTCTAACACATTACATTCTGACTTGTTTGAGAATGATCTGTTGTATTACAATGATGATGTATCAATGTAACTAATGATTGTTTGCGATGTAACTAGTTGTGTTCTTACTCGTTTAAACTAAATTACTGAGCGATAGAAATATATTACGGTTCAATACATACCTACAACATATTATTATGTACACAATGTTAGCGCGTTATTTTTTTCTTATTGGTTCCATTAGTTCTGTTAGCATTGGTGTAGGTACATAGTGATACCATGAACGTATAGACAGACAGTGGAAAGTGATGCTGTACACTTCGAAATGCATTTAATGGTATTCGCTGGCATCAAAAGGCCACTTTCTAAAACCTATGCTTTATTTACAAATGCGCGGCCGGACCCTTTCGCTGCGGCCGGTAAATGTGTACAGTGGTTGTCAATCTGTTCACGCCTCGCTCTGTTGGATTGTCAAGAAGGTTTACCTAAGTCTGATTATTATTAAAACTCTAGATTCCGCATATGACGATGTCGTCAAAAATGTCCTTACTTTTTTTCTGGCTTGGAAGCTTAGAACTTTAGCGCCACATTACAGTACGTGCGGCTCGAACAAAAACATTATTAGTTATGCAAATAAGTGTAACAAATTTTGGTAATTATTGTTGTTACGGCACGAATTCATTTGTCAGACAATCAGTCGTGAGAACAGTCTCAGCGAGCAGGTCAGCGGGTTAACAGATCAGTGAATGGGGGGAATCGATTCATTTACTTCTTCAAACATTTATCCGCTGCGGATCACTGACTGTCGTTTCGGTATTCTATTCGCCCCGCTCTTAATTACTGATCGAATTGTAATTTAATTTCAGTCTCATTTCACAGCGAAATCCTAATTAGGTATATTAAGTACTGTGTCTCCTACTAGATGGCGTTGTACTTTTGTCACGTCAAAGTGGGTTTCATAAATATTTGCCAGTCAGTGAAACGGTACATAACAGTTGATTAATTAACTAAAAAACATGAAGGTATTTTTCAGGTTTGGTTCAGAGCTAATCAGACCTAGTATTATTAAGGTTCCAATTGCACCACGATTGAACCTTAAAAAGTTTACACCAAACATTGATATGTAGTTGTTTCAACTTGTTT
>DWKA01000839.1:0-14394 GCA_018249155.1 Panoquina ocola ocola
ATCGGGCTGAAATTTGGCATGCAGGTAGATGTTATGACGTAGGCATCCGCTAAGAAAGGATTTTGATCAATTCCACCACCAAGGGGATAAAATAGGGGATGAAAGTTAATACTCTTAACGCGAGCGAAGCCGCGAGCAAAAGCTAGTAATAGATAAAAGATTTAAATTAAAAGATATCTAGGTATGCGAAATATCACGCACGAACTCACGATATTGGTACGGTCGTGATAGAAACAGGATTTGAACGATTTTTTTAAAAGTTGTGTTGAAAACTTTGACCAACTATTGATCGAAGGTTGAAAATTATTTCATTTCGTGATATATCACGTTGAATATAGAATGTTGTTGTGATTATGTTGACCGACTTGACCGATAACGTATTTCTATTAAGTTGCCGTGGCTTTTGACGTAGCGTCGTTGTCCGAGACAAAGTAGCAACGTATTCGCCGAGTTGCTCACCTTCAATATTACTCTCTTCGTTACGTGCATTATTGATATTAATGTAATAGTTTTCTGATGCAATGCCACGAGTCTGTAAATGTTTTATTATTGAACAAACGAACACTCATTCATTAAGTATTTGTACGAGTATTTTATTGTTTACTGTTTTCCTTTAACGTACGTTCATACGTTTTTTATTTGATTTTATCGCTTATAATGTGATGTACATTTTCTAATACGGGGAATCCTGTGCTGCAGGCGGCATTGACATACGTCAATTTTACAAGATATTGCAAAATTTATACAAAAAGTAACTGAATTCATTTAATACATCTCTGTGTTCTGTGTTATCAAATAAAATAAAACAACACAATGCATGTTACAAACAATTAAGATCCCTTCAAAGTTCTCACAAAATAATTCATACATTTTATTCCTTGGCTGAATATTAAACCTATTGCTTGCAGGTTTATTTAACTTGTGTAGACCTAGTTATCAATTTTTTATATTAATTAGTTATTTTTTATAAAACCATATAGGTTTTATGGTACCT
Organism: Panoquina ocola ocola; assembly: GCA_018249155.1. Classification (NCBI taxonomy): domain Eukaryota; kingdom Metazoa; phylum Arthropoda; class Insecta; order Lepidoptera; family Hesperiidae; genus Panoquina; species Panoquina ocola. The sequence continues at coordinate 995 of DWKA01000839.1, forward strand.
ATTTATTGATTAAGTACATATATAAATGTAATAATTATGTTATTAAGTATGTTAGTAAAAATATATCCATTAATTTTACATATTAATAAAATAAATAATACGGCTCACGTCGTTCGTAATTTATAAATGAATGGTGTTTTTAAATTATTTTCCATCAAGTATTGATTTACCATGTATCGAAAACTAACGACATAGATTTGAATACGGAATTTCCTTATTGTAAATAGAATTAAATCAATAAAAATGATCATACTAGTAAGCTTTATTTAGATTATTTTATTAATTCGAGGCGATTCTTGACAATATTCGATAACAATATTATATCTAGCTAGTAATCTATACTAATATTATAAAGCTGAAGAGTTTGTTTGTTTGATTGAACGCGCTAATCTCAGGAACTACTGGGCCGATATGAAAAATTCTTTCAGTGTTAGATAGCCAATTTATCGAGGAAGGCTATATGCTATATAACAGCACGCTAAAATGAATAAGAGATTTTTTCCCGAAGCGAAGCGAGGGCGTGTCGCTAGTATTATTATAAAAAAGTATAGTTTGTAAATACTAGATAGATGACACGTTAGTAAGGTATCGGCTATATCGATAATCTAGTTGCTTTGAACTTTTACATCTAAGTAGTTTGCTTGGCACTTATAGTTATGGTGCATCCACACCTCAGTTACTTATTGTGGAGCGAATGTTTTTAAGTGTTAGCGGGAAACATCCGATAACAAAAAGTTATTTATTGTTAATATTATAATGTTGAGTAAAGCCAATCCAGCATGCGGTACCTATAAATAAGTACTATTTGTTACTTTATCTTATTGACAGTATGGTTGTAATTTACAATCAACAAAAAATAATAAGAAGTAGCCACAAAAATTGAAGAATGTTACTTAATGTTTGTTGCACTCTGTTTCCCACAAAAACTTACTGTTACGTGGATGCACCATTATTAAATATTATCTCATCTACTACATAATATTATATTTTGAATGTTTATTGTTGTTTTGTAGACCGTACGAGGCTGCTGGTGGTATTACTTCTCGAAATTTACGGAGTTCTTCGATACGGTAAGTACTAATCAATATTTACTTAGCCCTGCTTACAGTATTCTTGTTGTCGTATTGAAGTGTCAATAGATTTATATATTTACAGATAGCAATAATTCTTTGACGGGACATAGTTTAAACTTTGTGGAAAAGATAAAGTCAGTCCAGCCGCTACCTGGTAGTTAGTTTTATTTTTAGTTTTTTTAACAAGAGGATATGCATTTTTTTATATATTATTTAATAATATATTATATAATAATAGTGTGTATTCTATACTTGTATTTAACCAGCATTGCTGAATATAAGATAATAATAATTATGATGTCATCTCATTTTCATTATTACCCGCCGGTTAAAAATGAGCCTTGATATTGAAATAAAAAGTTTGTCAAAATCATATTACTGTTGATTTAATGTAGATAATTATATGAACAGTTAAATACCGATTCTCCATAATATGAATTCATTAAAGATAATGAAGCTAACGCATTAAAGATAATGCGCTAATAAGAAAAACGAATAAAATTTGTAACGAAATTTAAAACATAAGACACATAATTTATGAGTCGCTATATGTATCAACATAGGTATGTACACACCCAGGTACATTTATAAGTGAAATGCAAATTTACTACTAATAAGATTACTGAATACATTAATAACGACCTTAATAAATCAGGAAATAAAAAATGGCATACCAACACAAATAGGATAGATAAACCGAGAATATAAAACGTTTTGCATACTCGTCATACATCGTAAATCGAAAGGTCCATAATAATGGTATGTCCGTATATAATGTAGGTATGTCCGTACTGTATACTTAGTTTCGATTAAAGTGGAAGCTATTTAGATACTACCTACTACACATAAACGAATTGAGTCGATTCAGAAATATTTTATTTCCGTAGCGAATACTTTCGTAACGTCACTATTTAGTATTTGTCATAACGTTGCAATACTGAAACTGTCAAATCTGGAATCGAATTAAAAGTCGGAGTATATATGAAGGGAAACTTGTCGACGTTTGTATACTTACTCAAATTTAAATTCACTTGCGTTTTATTACTTTTATTGTATGTAATAGGTACCTATGATTTTTTAACTCAACATTATTATTTTTTATTTATCGACTACTAGCGACATTTATCGACGTGCGTTGTGAGTCATTTCTTTTAGATTTCCCTCCTGTTGTCGCCGCTAAAGGAGTTTCGCTTTAAAAGTATTTAGGAAACAAGCGTAAAAGAAATAAAGGTTAATAAATTATATAAAAATAAAAAAGTAAGAGAGCAGTGACAAAATCACAACATTCGAAAACACGTTTAAAGAAGGGAATATGAGAAGATACAGCCTACAAAAAGAAAAAGAAGAAATTATGTGTATAAGGTCGTAAAAACGAAATGTTTTACCTTTTTTTCGGTATTGACGGCCACGTGAGCATACTATTGTGTTTCCAGAAGGTTGACTTGCAATATAATTGTGTAATAAATATCAATGTTATAAAAAATATCTGTTCGTTATATGGACTTTGAAAACGATTCTAATAAAGATACAAAAATTTTAAAAACGTTTTTGGAAGATTTACACATCTGTATTCAGTACAAAGTACAAACATTTCATTTTATTATAGTGTTATTAAATGTCAGACAATAATGCAATAAAACAACACTTAAAACAAGCCACTGACCGATGTTAAACATGAAAAAAAAATCATGTGCACATAATATAATAATATTCTTTCTGTACATATATTCATTCTTGTGTACATATATTCTTGTGTACTTAGGAATTGACCATACTCAAGAATTAACTAGAAAGATCGGTACATATTTTTAGTGTTGAATGTAAATTAAAGGTAGTGCTACTACTTATATTTTTAACGTTATTTGCGCTTTAATAAGTCACAGGGACAAAAAAGCTATAATTTTTAACAAAAATATTTATTACCTTTCATCATTTCGTAAGAACGCTCTAGAAAGGGAATTTTTATGATGATTAATTATTATTTATGTAGGTGTATTTTAAAGCAAAAGACACATGCCGCGACATGTATCAGATAGGTACATGTCGGGCGAAGTCGCGAGACGTCGCCAGACTTCGCTCGACATCTCTGGCGATATCGTGCGACACAAATCACCAGATACATAGAGTGAAGTGATAATGTATCAGATACATGTCGCGCGATGTCGCTAAACATGTCAGGCGACATCGCCCGACTTCGCCCGACATGTATCTGATACATGTCGCGGCACATTTGTCGCCAATGTGTCTTTAGCATTAACCTGTTAATTGTATTTAATAAAATTCTCAATAGACATCGTATAAACCAATGAAACGTGTTTACGTATGTGAATAAAACACAGACTGATAGTTATGGGCAATTGCTGTGTTATTCCTCCATACATTGTATCAAAACCAGTGTCGATGACGATCCAATTAAAACTAATTAGTAGTAAAATATCAGGCATTTGTCAGGTAGTTACGAGTAAGTAATTTGTTACGCCAGCCTTCATCTGGTCACAGACTGCAGTAGCCTTTGCCCTATTTAAATAAAGAATGCAGAAATCATTTAAGGAATTAACATCACGGGTAGTCTAAACAGCCTTCGTCCAACTTCCATCATCAAGGCAAGCCTCCTTCCTCAGCCTTTGTTTACTACAGCTAAAATGGTCACGTTGTGCGAGTAATTGTCATTTGCATATATTATACATTATTTTGTTCTAATATTGGAAGATTTTATTACGTGTTTTTGGTGCGAGTTACATATTCCTTACATAAAGATATGAAAAATAACACAATTATGTAACTATACTATATTATTTTATAATATAGGCAACGTCGGGCTTCCAAGTTGTATAGGCAAGGTATTCTATGATGACTCATGAGTGTGTGAACGCAAATGGACGCGTTTTTAGAACATCCTGGTACAAATTTCGACCGCAATCATGCAAATTGATTTTTATTATTTATTTTTTTGTATTGCCAATAATATTGGCGTTTGGCTAATTTTCTCGATAATATACTTTTTACAATATAAATTGACGAATTTTTTAATATCGTTCTACAGAGGTAGAAAACATTAAAGAAACCTGTGGATAAACTTTGAACCAAAAATATATAAATTTTATAGTATTACTAGCTGACCTGGCAGACGTTGTTCTGCAGTACTAAAGATTGTCGACAACAGCGCCACCTATCGGATCCAAAACTATCCTATGTTTCATGTTGGATCAAAATGCATAGGTGTGCAAAATTTGATTAAAATCGATTCAGTAGTTTAGGAGTCCATCGCGGACAAACATCGTGGCAGGAGATTTATACTCGTATAATATTAAAGAATATAGTAAATAGGTTCGTACATACTATATTTTTCCCGAAGTGAAGAGGGCGAGCCGCTGGTTATTAATAAGAAAATTTTGATCGGTATGCGGATTTTTGTTAAAAACAATCACATGACAATCAAATTGTTTCTACAAAATAAAAATACAGCAAAAAAATTAATTGACATGCTGTTCGTCTTATATAGATTTAATATCAATTACTAGATTACCTTTAGCGAATTGTTGATTGTTATTATTTTTTGTATTAATTCCTGCTTTTGTTTACAGATATTCTTTGTGATGCGCAAGAAAAACGACCAAGTATCGAAACTTCATGTTATTCACCACGGAATAATGCCGATGTCCGTATGGTTCGGTGTCAAATTTACTCCAGGTAAGTGTTTGTTCACATTGTGAGAGACCCGAGCCCAGCTGTGGGACAAATATGGGTTGTGATGATGAATGATAATGAAGTGCTTGCTTTATAGTTTTAAATATAATGAACGACATTTTGCTAACCACACTTGAATGTAGTGAAAAAATTACATTATAAAGTTTTGTGCGGGAACTTTTAACTCTGTTGTATTTTAATAAAAACTTTAAACAAAAAAACGAACTGACTCGAAAAACCAGATTTGTAACGTTAAATAATATATCCAGTATTATAATTATTGGAACCAATTAATAAATTGTTTTTATTATCCGCTACATAGACTTCGATGTGTAAAATCAATTCTGTAAGCAAGCCATGAAGATCTTGTACATACTATTTGAAGAACTTGTTACTCATTGTTATAAGGATTCACACATTTTATATTTACTCTTTAATGTTTGAGGCGAGTTAATAATTCCATGAATTAGGTACAATAATATTTTTTATATATTACGGACATTCCCATAACATTTAATTACTTTACCTACCTGTTACTTCTGTGCTAAACTTTATATTCCATTCTTATTCAATGTGCGATTTCAGCTAAATTAGCAATTTTGATAGTTCACGAAACATAGTGTAAAATATATTGTGTAAAATTTAACCAACGTTTAGCAACAAACAAACGAAAAGGAAAAAGTCCAATGTCATGTTCTCAAAAGTTATTTTATTGAATTATTGTCAATGTAGAGATCTCCTTAAAGTTTAATAACATTAAGTACTAGAATTTAAATCAATTGTAAATCGAGAGACATTTTTTCAGTCACTATATACAAATTTTCAACCTCTATTTCACACTTTGTATTTGTTGCTTGTACATAAATAATAAGCACTTATTATTGATGTTGATAAAAAATATTGACTTAGGTAGTTTAGCAATCTTATTATTTGTTATGTACCTTCGTATGTACGAGTATAGGTATACAGAATATTAAGAAGAACGCAATACTCATGCAGAGATGTGCGCGATCAGTTTGCCTCTTCGTTGGTCGTGACTTATACATATATATATATATATATATATATTTTAATAATATGAACTTAGTTTGAATAACCCTTAAAAACGAATCTAACCTAACCCGTACAAAACCATAAAAGTTAGGTACTCGTTTGCACATTTTTTGTCTGTTCAGGTATCGTGTATTTTTATTGGTTTAAATATACCCAAAGCAAATGATAAAATAATTACTGTGCTTGAATAGCATGTCGATAACAAACAATAATGTCGATGCTTGATGGGATTTACCGAGAAACTACCAGCTGTACCAGATTTACTAGAATATCATGTCATGTTTAATCATCATCATGATGTATTTAGTCGTTGAAAGTAACGCAACAAAACCGGAAATATGTTCTAGTAGTAGTACTAGAGTTATTTTGTTTTAGTACCCATCTTTATATAATGGAACGTGAATGGAACATACACCAATCTGCAATACAATGGTGCACAAAAAGATAAGAACTTATAGGTATTTTATCAAATTTTATGCACAGTAAAAATAAAATAAACAATAAGTTTATATAGAACAATATAGATATTCTTAAAATTATGCTTGTTACTGTGATATGAGCTATATTTTTCTTTACTTTTTTCCTTATATCTGGGAATTGGCCGCTTAGTTGAGATAGCCAATATTTCCAGACTCTTAAATGCATATGGGAGAGTCTATTCTGTGAAATTCGTTACTTCAGAAACAAGTAATGTCTAACGACCCCAGGTTCTTACTCTATGACACAAAAATATTATTACGTGTACATAATTTATGTAATTGAACATAGTTATTTCTACATTTTAGGGACTAAATTGACGTAGAATGTACCTACAGCGACATGATTAACTATTGTGTTTATTTTTTTATATTTTTTATAGGACACAATGCTAAGTTACCAAGTTCATGTACAATGTTAATGTACAATGTTGCATAGACTTAGAATCTATTAATAGGTAACCTTATACATTTCACAGCCTGCCTAGTAACTTACTGTAAGACCGCATCCACGAGTTCATTGGATTATACTTTACTCATACATACCTTACCTTACCTTACTACTATACTTTTATAAATTTCGTGGAGTGCTACATAACTGAGTAAGACTATACGATGCATACATATATCTATATATTTAACTCTGGTTCCGTTTGTGGCCGTAGAAATGTCTGAGAAAAGATCAATCTGGATCAGGAAACTCTTAAGAGTAATATGCTATCGATTCTTGAAAAGTAAGCTTCTAAAACTAAATGACACTCACAGATACATTTTAAAATTATAACTTTATGGTCATTATTTCGAGGCTAACAACAATATATAAAACAGCGCAATGGAAATAACCCGGAATAACGTATTTAAGTAATGGTCGAATGTACGGGAATAATGTGTCATACAAGACAAGAATGGCGAGATGTTTACCTGATGTCTAGAATAAACTGAGCGTGAGACGATTAAACACACTTGACCGCCATGAGTTCTATGACCAAGTAAACAAAATAATTACGCACCAGTTTATCGTAAGTTTCATAAGTCAAATTGCCTTACAATATTATTCGAGGTATTTTTCACATAATGTTAGTTTGACCTGTTATTAGCTGACAAAAAAAACAAGGTTCGTAAATTAATTATATGTAGGAGTTTATACGTAACGGTATAATTATGGTAACTCGTAAGGGAGAAAAAATTAATTAATCCGATCTAATTCTTATTATTATGATCTATTATTTTATACACTTATTCAATCTAAACTATGTATTGGAATTATTTAATTGGTAGCCGTCCTTTGAATCATTAATTGGAATACCGGTTTGGGAAGACTTACATGACGTGATATATATCAATTTATTCTTGGCTCGTAAGTGCTTATTTTATCATTCGCAAACCTGTAGGACTCGCATGTTTATTTGTTTTTATAAAGTTTAAATCTTCTTGGCAAAAACGACGTACGGATATAGCCCTTCTACATCTGCGTTCTGCATTAACGTTGCCGCGTTGGTGTCATGAGCAACGCTTGAGTTCACTTTAATCATCGCGTTAAAAAATGCTTGGTTAGCGTCTGCATTATTGGATTTCTATACAGATTTTATCGGCATTAACATGAACTAGCGTATTCAGCTCTTGGCCACATAGAATCTGGAGAGGTGTATTTTTTAAAGCGACGTTTAAAGCGTAGCGTAGCGACGTTTAAATCGTAACGTAGCGACGTACAGAGTGCCGATGTGGCATCGACTTTAGGTGTACCGTGTAAAGCCTTAATACTTACACCAACATAAATTAACTTATCAGACCAGACATCCTGTTTGCTTATAGTTTTATTACTTTAGCCGAACTTACTCGAAACCTTATTTTTGAAATGTTTTAAATTCACTGATTTACTTTGTGCGTTTGTTGTCTGTGAGTTACGGGAAATATGTATGTATTTGCGACTTTTCGTATTCTATTTATCTATAATCAATAAAAAAAATATCTTTTGGATATTTATGAGGCGTATTTGAATTTTTATTTAAGTAGGAAATCAGCGATATCCTTGCAATAACCATTTAATTATTCATGGCGTTAAGAACAACCAATTCAACTTTACCATCATAAATGTCACTAGGGCAATTAACTTGACTATTTCCTATATATCGAATTATCGACCTGTTTTATCACGATTTGTATGAATTATTGTATAATAATAACTTGAGTTCAAGTGTTAACGAACCCGGTATGACCAAGCAGCACATTATGTACGCAGTCCGGTATTTTATGTTCTCAATGTAAACACGCCGTACGAGAAGTCTCATCTTTTCTCGATACTTCTGATTGTTAATGGCATTACAAATTCTTCCGTTTAATTTTTATCTGACTCAAGAATTAACATTTGGGAAAAACATAAACAAACTGTAAAAATAATCTTATAAATCAATCGTAAACAGTAATTTAGGTGTGTGACTCTACACTTATACTCATTTTAATCGTTCTCGATTCGAGACACCATATTAGTACGAACTTACTTGTTATTTGTTGATTATACAAAATTTACATAATTATATGCTGGTGATTAGTATATTATGTACATATATTTAAATTGTATCTAGATGACGTAGAGTAGGAACCTTGTATGGTGTTGTGTAGGTAATTCTGTCGGAAGTTTTGTCGCAAATTCCTATTCCGCCCAAAAGTCTTCCGACGTCGTTTGACGACTGCTACTGATGAATAGGACCGACGGCTTTACAAACCTGCCTCAACGGAAGCGCTTAAAAAATTTGACACTAGCGGTCACCCATCGAATGAGTGACTACACCCGCTGTTGCTTAACACTGTCGATCATTCACAAGCGTTTAAAGCACAAAAATCGTATATTAATATCTAATATAACATCAAGAAGTAACATGGCAAGAGTCCGAAAGATACATTAGTTGCGCAGGAGTCGTTAGGCTCTGCTTTTTGTTCTGCGCATCCAACTATCTCTTTCAGATTCTTGCTAAGTTACATGTGGTTGACTATACTTATTACCTAACAATAGTTCATCATTTAGTCCAATACCGAGGTTTGTCATAAATGTCCATAGGTGGCAATGGAATCTCGTTTACTGTCTTTATCACATATGAAATGGCTTAACCGATTGGTTTGCGGTCAGCATCAGGCGTTGTAGTAATTTGGTTATAAGTGATTGTTTTATTTTAATCGTAAAAAAGCTAATGATGTCAATTTAAAACATTCCATCTTAATATTTTATCGAGTTAAGATTGAAGATATTAAGAAATACTTAACTAAATCGCGGCTACCATACAGGCATAGGTAAAGAAAAATAATAATATACATATGTATGTTTCTTTTAACAAAAACTTAAAATGTAAAGTAGATAATTTAAAAGCCCAAGATTTTATATTTCATAAGTAGGTTTAGGTATATACCTACATTTTTTATTTATATACGTAGATTCAAGTTTTTGTCCTACATGTTAACTTATCTACAGATAATTATAATAAAATTAAAACGTAAGTTGCTTTACGTTATTCAAACTGGTACCCATACCCTGACTTCGAATAGGTTGTGGAATTAAAAATAGAACTATATTATTTAAACAAAAACAATGGTGGCGGTACCTAAATGCAAAAGTATAGTACTTGAAAATTGCGCATATACGACTATGTGTGTGATCAACCAGTAAATTGTTATTTTATTTTCACAGGCGGTCATTCAACCTTCTTCGGAATGCTGAACACCTTCGTCCACATTGTGATGTATTCGTACTACCTGCTAGCGGCTTTAGGGCCCGAAGTTCGCAAGTACCTGTGGTGGAAGAAGTACCTCACTACTCTGCAAATGGTTTGTAATATTTTTTTTAAAGTAAAATTAAATTTTGTGGACGGCAATGACCTGAATAAGAATTTCTTGAATTCATTTGCAAGTAGAAGAACTGTTAACAACTGATAGCTGGCTTCGATATGAAGCAACAGGTTTGAATCGACCGCAAAACGGTTTGGTAAACGTAGAACTTGTCGCCTTATTTGCAAGGATCTCCCAATTAAAGCTTATTCATTCCATACATATGTATATTATACATAAAATAGTAATAATGTTGTTAAGAATGTCATTAGGTTTATCAATGCGTCAAGACAAAAAATGTTTTCTGTTCACGCTCGCACTCATAAAATGTATTTAAATAATTTTGGTGCAGAAAAATAAATAATGTCCACTCGAAAAAAAAATACGAATTAATGATTTTCCCTCAGTTACTTGCAAAATTTCCCCAAAGTAAATTTATTATGTATACATGAATATATATGAAGCAACCTTGGAATTGATAATAAACATTTCCAAGAGACCTGTTTGTATCAAATATTGTACATTTCCTTGTGTTTCGGGTGGCATGGGCGACAAACAAATAACACATAGCTAACAGCCTTGACCCGAGAATTAACATTTGTCTGTCACATAAATATTTGCCCCGGTTGGGAGTCGAACCCGGGACCTCTAGCATCGCAGGCAGGGTCACTACCAACTACATAGGTTCCGGGGTCGTCATCAATTATTGCAAAAAAATAATAGTCATCGGATCGACATTGAAATAATCAGTAGTTTTTTTTACATCTATCAGTGTTCCTAACGATAGGTTGGTATTTCAGGTCCAGTTTGTGTTGGTGTTCTTCCACGCCTTCCAACTGCTGTTCATTGAATGCGACTACCCTCGCGGATTCGTCTGGTGGATCGGGATGCACGCCATTCTGTTCTACTATCTGTTCTCAGACTTCTACAAACAGGCCTATCTCAAGAAATCACAGGTACGCTCCAACATTATTTATGTTTTTATTTATTTTATGTAAATATTAATTTATTGTTGATTTTAAATCCAGTCGGTAGAGGAGTCCACCCATCATATACCAGAATCATTGAGGTTAAGTTTGATAACGTAGACACAAACTGCTGCCGACATTCAAGAAGGCAAACACATTTAATTCGTGGGGGAAAATAGGTTACAAATCTACATACTTCCCACATTCGAATCAAATTATTTTACCTATAATAAATATATTATAAAAGATGAACTAATCTAACGATTTAATCTTTCCACAGGCTATTGCCGCGAAGGCTAATAAGGATCAGGAGGCAGAGTCCTTTAAAATGGAATCAAAGGAAACAACAACAGCTTCCATCCTCCAGAGCTTCAACGGCTCAGGCCTCAACGTGCGGCAACGAATGGCCGGTGCTGTGGCCTCGCAGTGATTGTGATCCTATTCTTAGAATGTGCATTCTGGAGAAGTGGACTTTTATGGACTTTATTATGATGCTTCGTGACTTGTCAGTTGCCATGCAATTGCCTGGAAACGGAAGGCGAATCTCATCGAACTAATCTGTCAGTTTGAAGAGTGAGCTCAATTAGATAATATTTAATAGGATTTAATTAGAATCGGACAATAAATTTAAGGTCGACACGGGTTCAGGCCAGTGTTCTAGTGGTTTGGTTAAATTAAAGTAATTAGCTAGTAATACGACAATGGTAATTGTTAATTAATTGTAAACGACGTGTGATTGTTTTGTAATTGAAATTTATTTTAATGTGTCATGTTTATTTGATGTCTTAATTATTGTACATACATTACTGTATTAGTCATTCAAATTTTGCTGAAGGTTTTGAGTTGCCTCGGTAATCTCTATGCATTTTAAAATATTGAATCTTACGATTGTATACATATGTGGGTATAAAATGTTAGTTCTTATATGTACCTATGTGTATTTTTATGTATATTCCGGGAACAATGTAATCGTTAGTCTTGCATATCGGTGTCATTTTGAAACATTAGTTTTCGTATTTTTACTCATAAAAGAAATTTTAAAATATCACAGATTAGCGAAAGAATGGGCACCTGTAAATATAACTTTACAGTAAGAAATATTATGGATGCGTAAAAAATTGTAAATAGTTAAAAAATGAAGCCTTAAATTGTTGTCTTCTCTTAACTACATGTTTGTACAACTACGAAAAATATCCCCAAAAATGGACGCCTCAAGTAATGAAACAGTACCTAAATTAATTCAGAATCAATTAACATTTTTTGTACAGTGGAATACCTTTTTTATGTTGGATTTAAAGTTGATACCTACTACCAAAGTCATTGTATAAAAATGGTGAAGGATGTTTCCGCAATTAACATCAATGTCCTTTTGCCATAAAAACTGCGTTCAGTCAGGTGGACAAGTCAGGTGGACTTGTCATTCTAACCTCGAATATTTTTATCGTGTCTATTATAATAACAAAATGTATGTACAATGTTACAGGTAAAATAATTGTGTGGACGTGTTTTAGTGAATTCTAGTTATTACGTGTAATTACGAAAGATTGCAATACAAAACTGGTATGCTTGACATGAAAAGTGTATGTTCAGAATGAGGGATTTTACCCCACAAAGCTTGACGCAAAGGTGATATTGTGCTATTAATTTATAGATAAACACTGTAGATTTTGATGCTATTAAATAATAATATGTTTGGTTTTTGGGTTGATAAGAGATAAGAGGTTAGCTGCATTTCCAAAACCACATTTTCACAGCACCACTTCTGCTGAACTCGGGGACAGATTATTAAGTTTTTACATTATCATGAAAATAATCAGGCCGTTTTGATGTTGAGAAGGTCAGTTGAAAGTTTGGAAAAAATCCTGTTTTAAATCTGGTGGAGTGGTTAAAATGATTACTACAGCCACTCCTGTGGATGGATTCTCGTTTGGCTGATATAACATAATACGTATAATAATACTGTAGAATTATAAATTTGGCACATTGAAAATGTTAAATCAAATAGCAGGGGGTGTTCCTTTAACAATATCGAATCCAAAAATTTGGTTAAAATCTGTCTCTCCTTCTAGAATTGCATAGCATCACACAATAAGTACCTAATATTCCTTGCTTCAATTAATTGAGTACCTACTTGTTTCCCAGTTTTTTGATAAAGAAAAAAATGTCAAAGAATGTTTGACATTTTAGTTTTTCAAATGACGTTCTCTAGTGATCCGTGGATTTGAAACAATAACTTCATGGACATACCTTTTATTTTACAATACAAAATCAAGGATTTTTTATTTTGTTCTACAAAAAGTACAAAATATGGAATAATTTTGAACCAA
>DWKA01000840.1:0-14374 GCA_018249155.1 Panoquina ocola ocola
TTCCACCCCCAAGGGGATAAAATAGGGGATAAAAGTTAATACTCTTAATGCGAGCGAAGCCGCGAGCAAAAGCTAGTTACATATAAAATATTACAAACTTGCAAATATAGGCCCACTGGTTGTCTGTGTGTCAGTCAATGAGTAACATTGAGTTTATTAGGTGTCATACTGTTAAATTGTTACCTATTAATAATATGACTGTATTATTATTATTATGATTTTCATTACGTGAATGTGTTTCAAAAGTGGTGTATTCCGTATATCCTTAAACCTACGGCCGAGAGAGACTAGTCTCTTCTATCCACTTCACATTATCCATTATAAGAATAACATTTCATCCATTTCCTTCCTTAACTACACTAATCTACGGATTTATCCTGAAAGGGTTGTTAAACAAGATCTTATTCGCGTTCTCTTAATACATACAATAGATTAATTAATTCTTTGTATGAAGAAGAACAGTACCGAGAGGAGGCTTTAACGTAATTAAATTTTAATTAGTTAAGTTGATACAGTAAGTACCGGTGTAAACAACTGTACACGTGCTCCCCCTTAAACCTGTTAAGTTTTAAAGCTGTTTAAAAATAAATCAATCCCCTGTACCTTAACAGGCATTATCAAGTTAATCCGCGGGAAGTGATGTTATAATTCAGGTTTAGACAGGTGTAATCGAGCCAGATTGAACCGAAGCGACTTCGACTCAAAATTGGTGGGGTGTATCGGAAATTATCAAATAAGCCTCAGCGAAAACAATGTTCGAATAACGCGGTGGTTTCAATATAACGTTAGCGATGGTTAATGTAATTATAGAGTTCAATCTCCTCTGAAAATGTATCTACACTTCACATTGTATTGTGAAAAATTCAGAAAGGCGATAAGTAGTTTCAGTAATTGCCCATTATTTTAGGTAGTACATTTGAGATATACTTTTGTGGAACCAATTACAGATAGTTAAAAAAATATATAATTACGATACACTAAGGTTATCTTCAAAAGAAAGATAAACAGCTCCAATTAAATAAAAGCTTATAAAGTCTAATAAAATTCATTCGTAGTCACTTTTGAATAGGAGACAACTACGAGTATTATAATATGTCATAATTATATGAAAAATAAATAATAATTTGTGCCAGAAAAGGAAATACTAACCAGAATTTAGACGTAGTTTTAAACAGTTCTAATGTAACATAAATGTATTACGAGAATGACGTGACAAACGCACGATTCGAAATTTTAATAGGCGTTGTATAACAAAACCGAGGTAAACACTTGACCGTGATGATGTCACTGTCTGGCCAGAGAGCGGAGATTCGCCGCGTGACAAAGGCGTGGACGATGTTCATTGCTGCAATTCCATGTCCAAACAACAAAAAAATACTTAGCGTCTTTACAACCTATTGCGAACTAGGCCAGTAAGTGGTGGGATTATAGTCTCTGACTTACTTAATTCACGAAAAGATACTTGATTTTTTATGCCGCGAGCATTAAATTCACATCATCAAGATTAACATGAATTTAGCATCTAAACGCATTGAGGCGAAGTTACGAGGAAAACATAGTCGAATCCGTAGAGAATATGCGATATTTTAAGCAGTTTGCGCCCTATCTACGGTATTTGTTATTTTAGTCTTTTTCGCTTTGTATTTTACGTTAAAAAGTAAACGAAAGATTACCTACTTTTTGCATATAGGTAAGTATATTAAAATTAAATTTAAATCGCGCTAACAAATAACATATATCATGTATATACCTTATAAATATATTCGAGCCTCTAAACTCCATTATAAGCCACCCACATGATCCAAAATCATATTTTTATTCGTGATTAAATAATAATCTTATTTCGCAGCAAGTCCATTTGCATGAAAAAAATAAATGTCCGATACAGCGGAGGATACAATGAATTATTAATTTCGCATATTGTACGTGCCATATACGTTTTAGTGTACCGCTGTGACCCGCGGCGCCGTCTGCGCTGCTCGCTTTATGCGCCTCCCGGGAGCCCGCTGAATATCGGAAAGCTTTATAGCTCACACGGTACTATCTCGATGAGCTATGCATGTCCGGGGCTTAGCGCATGTTTAGGTCGTTATGGCCGCAAAAATATAACATCGCCGATTCATCCGTTATTTTTATGAAAGGGGACAATAGCAATAAAAGTAATTCCGAGCGTACACAGAGCGGGCTACGTTTTCGGCCGTTATAGAGCGGAGGCTGCTGAAACATCCACATAATTCGCACTCGTCGTGCCCATAATCCTTGCGACACGCACGTTGACCGGTGATTCATGGCCGTCTTAATGTCAGCCGGCGAAATTGATAATCACATTTGGAGACGTTCCGAAATCCGGTTTCGGTGAGCGATTCGCTCGGAGGGGGTAATTATGGCCGCGTGGGTAAGAAGTTGAGGTTAAGTGAATACGGCAATATGCTCGGTTTAATCAACACACAATTAGCCTAATCAAATATGACCCCTCGTCATATCGCGTAATTGAACGCTTAATCACGGGAGACGTTTCGCGGTGCGCGGAATGCGGGTAGGCTCTGCCTACGGGTGCGTTTAATCGCCATTCTAATGCTGGCGAAATACATACGACATACGGGACCGTCTGTTCTCATTGCTCGAATTGCAAACTAAACAGCGCCTCTGGCATATTTATTCCTATGAATTTATACAACTGCGCAGGAAAATCGACATCGGAGTTAAATCCTTTTACGAAGACTCGATAACAATCTAAGCATAACTTCTGTAAGTTTTTATTTGTATGTAAAGTGTTCGGTGGTATAAGCGGAGTCTATAGGACGTGTACGTCATAGCTGTTTGGTAAGTCCTCGAGTGTATGCAGTTCTATTGCAGGTAGGTACGAATTATCACTTTTGTCCACGAGACTTCGCCAGCAGGTTTATTTTTTAAATTGGTAGCACATTTAACGTTATGCGAAATCTGAATTCCGAACATTTTTTTTAACTTTTCTATTCGTCGTCGATTGTACTATATATAAGCCAGTTAATTATACTTAATATTTACCATATCGATAACTTTATTTACGCAGTTAAAAATTACCTAGTTATAAATTATTAAGTAAAGTTTACATATACATTTTGTAGTTTGTAATGTATAGTTTATATTGTTTATAGTCAAACGAACCGCCATGCCGAAGCATCGTGGCTGTCAACATCCGCTACGATTGCCCTGACACTCGCAGATACTGCCGGTGAACACAAGAAACTATCTGTTTTCAGCTACAGAAGCATCGATTGGCAAACGTAATATAATTCTTTCTTATACACGATACCGTGGAATATTGTAAAGCTTAGGGATGTGGCCATCTACTAAACAAAGGTATTTATGAGAGTCATACTTTTCAAATTGAGATCGATAATTATGAACTCGCGTCGCAACAACCCTATTTTTGCACGTTATGTGTTGTCTATCAATACGGGATTAAAACTTATTATGTTTCAACAATTGCAATTCTCACATCAATGTTTCAAGCATGTCTTTAACGTATGGATGTAGCTCATCACAACGGAATGCGTAAACTAATTACTTATATACAAGGTTCGAACGTGTTGTTAGCAATTTCATAACCGTGAGCCGCATACAAAATTACAGCTCAAATTTATTTACCCTTAGGATTCTACTACACTCGACATAGTTCGCGTAGAACGGATCGATGAGTGGAAAGTAATATAGACGCCCTACAAGAAAATTACCATGGAAGATATCGGATTCAATATAGCAGTAGGTATTGCCTTATAAACGCATATTATACATACGTTGTATTATACATTAGTATTTCATGGTGCTTTCTAAGTGTTATCTTTGTACTTATGTTGCACGTTTGTCACTGATTTCCCATGAAATTGAAACAATTCAAAAAGGTGGAAGTTGAGCGCTAGGTATATTCGGCTACAAAAATTACATAACACATTAACATAACTTCAGCAATAAACGTATAAGTATTGGTCTTGTCAATTGATTTGGCGGTACTGTTATAGAGGTACATGCATTTGATCGATATGAATTTTTAATATAACAAAGTCACAGATAATGAGTATGTACTTGTAATAGTCCGAGCTGATTCTCTACACATTCGTACGACAACAGAGAAACTATTTTGGAATCACGAATAAACGTTGAGCTTATTTTATTTATGGTACAACTGTTGTTCGGTCTAAACCCTTCGCAACTTTATCACGGATTGCGGTAAATTTAGCTTGGACATCATAAATTGCTTAGTTACAGAATAACTACATTCAGAGTTTGTAATGAAGAACTTTGTAATTGCGTAGCTTTACTTCGAGTCCATTGAAAATAGTTATAGTGAAGTTGGGTTAACATACCCGCGCTTTAGACTACACGAGGTGGGTTAGTGAAAATCGGAATATAGAGAGCTCAATGATTCAGTATGTAGCCTTTGTTGTCCAACACGTGTTACTCAACATAACACAGCTCTAACAATAGAGAACGATAAGAATTCGAACATTTTTAACACTAATAGTGTAAAGTGCAGGAGCGGTCCTCTAAGTAGATAAACGCCAGCGAGCCTGAGGAGTGAGATAAGACATCGTCGGCGTGTCAGCAGAGGCGGCTGTATTGTCCAACGTGTGCGATACCGTGATGCACAAAGCCGGGACAATGCACGCCGATCGTCCATTGTCTAACGTCTCGGGATATACGTGATGGCCAGCTTTAAGCGAATTACTCCACGGGTCTCTGCACACGTCCGAATGCACGAATGTGAATTCTGGTATTTCTTTTCAATGCCCCCGTTTAGTCTGGTCTCAATTTAAAAACGCCTGAATCAGCTATCGGAAAATAGGAATGTGCACGAAATTTAATTTCATTTGCAGTAACCTCAGTCGTCTCGGTTGTCTGCGGTGACATCTATACTAAATGTTAATATGGGATGAGAGTAATCTTTGAAGGGGCCTTGGGGATAAACGACTATGCACAGGCAAAGACGTTACCCGCGTCGCAAAGGTAACGTTAGAAGGCTCGGTGCAGCATATTGAAATAGCGTTCGAGCGCGGAACGAGACGATAGAAGCAGAAATCTTTGCCGAACCAACGGGCCAGCCCCGTTCCCAGTGCGTTTTATCTCTTGATCGCGTTATTCAGCCGAGCATCAAAGGAAAATATGAAGGGAAATACTAAGAAACGAGAAAGCCTTTTATGCGCAGACTTTTTTGTTGTTTAGCAAACGAATATAATCTTGCGGGACTTAGTTCGACGGAAATACTTGTAAAGTTTAAAATGTGGATTCACCAGTGGTCTTTGGAATAAATAAATGTTATTTTTTTGTTTACGTGTAACACAGTAGATAGCCGCGCGACTCCACGCCTTATCTCACCGCGCCGCTGGCTATGCAATGGCGGAGGTGCGTGTTTACATTTCGATTTTAATTTTTATCACCCTCCATTCGCCCGAAATACCTACGCGTTATCACATCATCCTACCGAGCTGATAACACTGTGTCGCGTAATGTAACTGGCCAGTATAAAGGTTTATTGAGTCATATTGTGTGTTTTAAAGAATACTTAGTTTGTACATGGTAAATCCATATACCTAAAATATATCAAAATGTTAACTCTAATCAAACTTTGATTCCAAATTTAGCAAGATAAAGGTAGACAGATATCTCGGAATACGCATATAAGTCGAGGCGCCGCTGCCGAGTCATCGTCCTGTTCATTATGTTAGCGCAATGCCAATTCCCATACAATAGTAGACAACGGCTACGGTGGGGCGGGTGACGTCACTCGGGCCTAGCCTTGGAATTGAGGTCGGCGGTCGAAACGGCACGGCGAAAATGTTGTCTAAAGATTGTTACTCAGCCGAGAAATTAAGTATTTATTTCTTCGAATTGAAAGTATCAAGTAAATAGTTAAAAATGCAATGTCTTACCTTGATACTGTCGTAGCAAGCGGTAACTCTTCCATTCTGCACTTCGACGGTCGCCGGGGGATGAGCGAACTTGCACTCGGTGTCGGGCCGCGAGCACTTATTCCGTTGGAATTCGCGGCACACTTCGAGCTGGAGCCAGCGTGAGTCCTTGCCGTTGAGGAGGCTATTCATGTTCACCATGGTTGCCATCGTTGCCACAAGAGTCGAGGGTGGAGGACGCGCGCGCAGTTACGCTGAGCGAGTGCGGCGCATAGGCGGCGGAGGGCGAGCGCGCCCGCGCGCTCCTAGCATGCACTTCTCACACTCGGGGCTGAGACGTCGGGGCCCGCACACCCTTCACTACCACACACAACTACACACGCGAGGTAACACGCGACACCGCGGGGACTCACGCGGTTGCAACGACAGCGGGTACTTACTAATAAATTATTAATCTTACAAATAAGTTAGAATTAAAGACACCGACGTTGCAAGCTTATTTAGGCGAGTATTAAAATATTATTATCACACGCGTTCGTATCGTTGTTGACGGTCGAGTTTAGTAGAGGGCGAGCGGTGCTTGGTGCGCGAGCATGGCGGCGGCGGCCTGTGCGGGTCTGGGCGGCGACGGTGGGGCGCGAAAAAAGCGAGATTAGCGGCTCGACGGTCTGCGAGCAAGCCGGTGCGATGCGGGGCTCAACTCTGCGAACAACAAAACACACTGGTTACTCTCCGGGCGGTCCGCCCCGGAGCCAAGCACAAGCGGCTACCGGGTTAGCAAGCGCGCGCGGCGGCCGCTGTCAGGCCGGCGCGGCTGTACACACCAGGTCCGAGGCATCCGATATATTAGGGTAGTGTAAGTACAACAAGTACGTAGTGTAAAAACACGATCCGTTTTTATTAAACAAAGATGCCTCGAACTTGCTGTTTCGTTAGCCTAATAAGGTTAGCATTCAAAGATGCGGAATATGTTAAGAGAAATGAATTGGTTTACCATTCGTTTTATGAGAGGTTGAAGGGAAAACATAGCATAATGAACAAAGTAATATACCGTTTTAAAACACCCGAAATGTCGTGCACAAGATTTTTTGCTCACATAGTAAACATACATAAGATAAATATATTATTGATATTGTTAATATTAGCTCTATAATAACATGATAAATAGTATGAGGCAGTTGACGACATGGCGGCTTGTGTTAAATTTCGGGTAGATATAGGACGGTGACAGGTGAGTCGAGGAACGTGCTTCGTGCACTGGACAGGTGTCGCTCCAATAATAAACAGCTTGCACCAGCTGTTGCTTATCTGCAAATCATGACGCGTTTCGGCAAAATAACACAAACGTAATCACGAAAATCACAGTCATTTTAACATACAAGACTTTATGATACGGCAGTCATAAAGTAGAACGGGAGTGAGAGATTTACGAAATACGAGGCGGGTGCTTCATAATTATAAAGCCAATGAGTGTCAGCGGAATGATCTCGCGGAAAAATTCTTTGTGTGGGCGCTCACAGTCGCCGCCAGTCGAAACGTAACGGTGTGAGGCCGGGAACAGGGAAAAACTCGTGAAACTGAATACTATCGTAATGTGCTATTTAAAGCATAACCCAGTTGAAAATAGCTCGTTGTGCGGCAACGCAACGTCGCGCTTCTCCATCGTGCATAAATCTTCAAATTTTATTTTCGATATAGATGCAGCTGAATTTTTATTGTGGCTGCGTCCGCCAGCTCGCCTGCCTGTTCAGACGTCAATTGCTCGCCGGCTAGCGGCTCCGCGAGTGGAGAACAACAAATCTCATTTTACTTCGGTCGATGCTAGTGACATTCCATAATTGTGCTCTTGACTATCATTGGACTGCTTGTTTGTGAGAAAGGAACGGTTTCATGGCGCATTAGTGGCGCAGATATCTGCAATTTAACGAGTCAATTACTACTCGAAAGAGTCTCCGTCTATGTCTTTTTCAGCGCAATGTTTTTAATTACTTAGTCACGAAATAAAATAAACTGAAGCATTATCTACTCGAGAATAAAAGCTTGTTAAGTATCAGTCCTTGAAGTGATTCTACATAGCAATCACTTTTATCTAAAGGGGGCATTGACTTGGGTTGGTTGTAAAAACCTTTAGATTGATAGAATACCTTTGTAGGAGCTACATTATTCTGCTGCAAGTAAAACTATTCAGTTTATTCCTTTGTCCGTTGTCTTGACCCGTGTAATTGATTTGCGTGTTTGGCCAGGTGAGATCGATCGGCTACCAGCGACAAGACGGAGTTTCGTCACGTGAAACAACGCAATCGCTTTAAATAGATATCGCTCGCTTAATTTCCCTTGGCTACTAACTTTATTTCAGCTTCATACTGGTAAATTGTTGAATAAATATAATTTATGAACCTAACAACTTCATAAAAACATAACTGACTTCACAGATTAATAGTCTTTAAAAAAGAGTGACTGCTGTACGTATCTAAATCATTATATATCTCTAATTCCACATGGATCCTCCATCATTAGAAATTAATTTCATAATAAATATACCTGATCTTTAATATCTCTGCGTTTGTTTTAATTTCGTAAATACATGCGACAATAATAATGATAAACGCTGCAGACTCCTGAATACAATGATAACTCCAAAAGATAAAATAATAGAAGTTTATTTCTCATTTGCATTCCACTAAGGTACGTTCAAAAGTAGACTTAAAGTTGTAATTGTAGTACCGGTATTAATAGCTGGTCCGCTAATTCTACTGCGAAGTAAATTCAAGCAACCTTGTTCCGGGTAAGTGGTTTCCAGCCAGCGAGTTACAAACGAGGCGGTTCGTCTTAGTCTTCCGAGTATCAATACTTCTGTGACGGACTGGACAGATACGACTAGTTAAATTGAAGTTGTTACACATATTTATGTTACATTCACCAACAACTTATAAAACGAATTATATTCGCACCAGGCGTGAATAACTTAATTAGTCGAAAATGCACTTTTTTTAGTTATCAAATACTTTTTTATTTTAATGTAGGTAATTCCTTTGCTTCGAGTTTTCATATAAGTATGTCCTTTATTCACCATATGAATAAAATAATCCTGATGCCTATTATGCATTAAAAAAAACACGTAAGTGGACTTATCAAGTTATTCACGCCTGGTACGGATATTATCCGTTCTAATGACGCGGAAAAGAAATGTATACTTCAGCAGATTACAACACAAGTAATTAATGTGTTGTAGCACCTTTTGACACATGGAGTCAAAGGACATCGCAATCCGTCCGATTTAAGTGTCGGGCGTTCCTTCGCAGTCGACACGCACGGAGAAGACATTCAATAACCCAGTGAAAAGATTACCAAGAGCAATCAGACGGAAGCGAATCTAAATAAGAATCTCGTGAGAGCGGTCGGGCGGAGAATAGGGAGGGAGAAAAAACACTCGGGCCCCGGCTTTTGTGATAGGCGGCGATTCGATCAAGTTGCCGTACAGAAATTTATCAGACACCACTACTTATACAGCTGGAATAATTACTCAAATCATTTGTGACTTCATAACTCACAACTTAAACAATCGAGAAATTGCCCATTTGTTTTCGATTAACAATAGTATTGACTACACTTAATTTTTCTGCCTCAACATTGCCTATAACGTCTACGAATGGTGCGGAATGTTAATATTAGTTACAATAAAGACCGCATCGAGCCGTTCCCTCGCATCCACGGTCTTGACCAGGACTCGAACCTGGGTATTCCACCATTAAAGTGGACGCTCTCACCAGCTGAGCTATCAAGACAAACAGAATGCGAGGAATGGGCCAGATAGTGAATGGCTTCGTTCTTAAAATGCCGCGTCATTTTTCATTCGGAATTGAGCTGTTAATTAATTACAACACTAAGAAAAGTCATGACATTTTAACATCAAAAGTTTAAGATACATATTGTTTCTTCAATCAACCGCACCTTCCGCTCGCTATAGCTGAACTTTACTTGGCATTTGTATTGAGGATATTACGGTGTTGCGACGAATGTATTATAATACTCGCTCCACGATATTACCAAGGCATAAATGTTTAAGTATAAGTTTAATATAAAATGTAAAAGAGAATGTCCGTGCCAGTACGATGAGTCATACAGTGATCATCTTTGGTCTTTATTTTTACGACAGAATATTGCAAAATTCTGATCGGATACATTTATTTAAGGCCTTCGCTAAATACTTACAGAAAAGAAGCAGATATTCCATTTGAAGGAAAGAAATTATAACCACGTCAGCGTTGCTAACTTATTATACACAAAAGTAAACCTATACAGTTCATAACTGGTTTTCTAATTCATAAAAACTTTTTACTATTAATTTTCGACGTACAATGGTAAATAGCTGGTCAGATTAGAAAAGAGCTAACCTTGCAAAGTCTACGCTCTGTCTATAATTCAACAACTCCACTAGACACATAGAAACTCATAATGTGAGATCGAATATTACCCGATATTGGAATTTTAGGGAGCAAAAAGGCTTCAAGTAGAAATCCTCGCGCACTACGGGAGCGGATTGTTCATTTCAAGGCTTTATTCTGGCCAGCTTAGCTGCACTTGTCTCTGTTTGCTGAGCAAACTCGTATGTTGCAGTATTGACTTCGCTGAATATTGCAAACCGATTATACCGAGTTATCGATTTTTAAAAGTACATACCCATATTACTATTTCAAAAGCCATATACAGCATAAATGTATCGTAACATAAATAAAAAATATAAGTACTTTAATAATTATAACGAATGATAAGTTTGTGTTTGTGACCTATAAATATAAGCTATCAAATTACTTATTTGCCTCGAAATCACGAAATGTTGAGTGAGGTTGGCTGACGTATTTACAAGAATGATAAATGAGAATATTACAGGAGCTTTGAAATTTGAAGATGCTTCAATATGTTTTCCTTCACGGAAACAATGATAATTAAATTGTAAAGCGCATATAACTTTCAACAAATTGGAGGTGCTTGCGGGATTTGTTATAGGGTTTTCAGTGCGAGACTACTGCTAAGTATAATAATTATAGATTCACAACTAGGTTTTAGTGTTTTACGCAATGAGCATACAGTATGTATAGAGCATTCTAGTCTTACAAAAATGATCAAGTAAGGGAATTAATGAATAAACGAATAAAACAGTCGGAAATGTTTGTCGCCGCAACAACTTCTATATTCGGTATCTAACTACCTACTCAATTTGTGATTGAACTGAAAGTGAATGTACTTTACGTTTGAAGGTTCTGGCGCAATAATCGATAGAATTAGTGAACAGAAACCGGGGTAAGGTCACACACGTGGTGCAGTTCAGGCTGAAGTCGTGACGCACACGAGACAGATTGACCATTACAGATTAACAGATTGACTTGAGACGGTGGGTGGTTATCGGACAAGTCGGTGGGAGAAGCTATCGGTAGTCAAGCATTGCTTTTTAAATGGACAGCAGCGTTAACCTTGAAGGTCTTAAAAGTCCTAAGAGCATTAGACCACGAAACTCATGAAGCCCAGTAATCAAGAGCATTCGTTCGAATTATGATTAAGTTAGTTAATACTAAGAAAATAGGTTTTAAATCTTGGCTGTGGTAAAATTTGCCTCACAGATGCCATGGATTACAATGACCAAGTCAGGGATGCTATGTCATTAAATATGTCCAAACCATTAAAACGTTTTGTATTTTGCGTTACGTCATGATGCAATGTCCCGATTTTTTATCGTTGACCGGCCTTATCGCTGCGGTTACGCTGTAATCAAATGGAGCGTAGAGCGGTGTCCAACGTTTAGATAAAAAGTGCGCAGACGACAAGGCCGACGCGCTGCAAAGAGAAGCGGAAAACCGAGTAGACACGGGCAGCAGGTGACCTTGGCGGGTGTCGCGCTTCGCCGGCCCCAGACGAGACCGCTGCAAAAACTACCACCGCGATTACCTTCGACACACTTCAATGGACTCTAGAGCCTAACTACACCAGGAAATCTAGCCTACATCTTGAAAAAATACTGTACCAGTGTCTCCAACAAACGAAACGTTCAAATCACTTTTCATCCAATAAAGGTTAGACATCGCCATCCAGCTGTAATTTTAATTCGATAACGAAATCAATTTCATTAAACACAAATTGCTCTAAATGTTAAATGTTGCCAACGAGTTAAATCAAAATTTTAAACGTGATATTTCTGTCGAAACGAGTCGTGTTTGTTGTATGTTCAGGGACATGCCAACTAACGTTATGGCAAAATGAGTTATAACGTGTGTTACATACGGTTGCAAGTGGTGTGTTTATGAGAAGGTGGTTTAATCTGAATGTACCTAGCAAGTGATGTCACCGATTTACCATTCGTTATTCTGCGCACGGTCCTATATTCGTTGGCCGCGCGTGGCTGTTGACTCAGAGAGCATTGGGGGCGCATTATAAGGATAAAAGTTTAGGTGCAGAGTTTTACATTCAAATTAAAAATTTTGCATGTGCTTTGAATCGTAACCACACTTCCTCGCTTACATTTCTGAAGTGAGTAGTCTATTTGAACTACATTAATAAGCAATTTGAACATTATTTGTAAAACTTAAATTGTATTGTAGAGCAATAAACAATTTGTCATACATTTTTTATTCCACTACTACATATGGCTGTAAAAATAGAGCTCAAGCGCTTTGTTAATTATATTTACACATCAGGACGAATTGACATCAATGTAAAATGTCAACTATTTGAATAAGGTAAGGATAATTAATAACACTTGGCGTGGTAATTCGTTCCAAAAATAGCCGTATCGTATCTGGACATGTGACGTGTCGAGTCAACCGAGACAATTTATTACAATACATATTGTATGTATACCTACTGATTACTCGTTAATATGGTATAGTAATGCAAATAATGTGCAAAACGAACCAAATGATTATTCGAGCACGTAGGTCAGTTCCTGCAGTCAAAACAAAGGCTATTGTTAACGTGCGGGGAGCAGATCGCAACTAGTGCTGTTCTGCATTCGGGACGTGCACGAGGCACATTTAGCAGCCTCCGGGGACGCCGGCGGACTGGTAATTAGCGGGAGAGGCGAAAAATTTGCGACGGCTTAAAATTTACGAGGCGCAAATTACACGATTCCGTCGCTATCGCTGCAGTGCCCCGTTAATGTGCGCGCCTTATCGAACACGGAGCGAGGAGCACGCCGACATTAAACTGATCGCATCGGCGGAACATGACAAAAAAAACACAACGCCCAATGTGGCCATCGGGGACTGTACGTTCAACCCGAAAGAGGAAAACGACCGACTGTTTGCACAATGTATTAATACAACAAACCTAAGGGAAAACATAACAACAGTGACTGCCGCCGAGCGCGCGCGCCGAGCCGGCTGCATACGAATTTTAAAATTTTCCATTGAATCACTATGCTTACATTTCATGTTTAGTACAGACGAACGACATTAGGAACAGAGCCTTGTTGGCAGGTAATTAGGTACCCTTTGGGGACGAAACTCAAATGAACTTGTAATGTATAATACGAACGTATTTTCACTTTCAACGTCACAAATTGTTTCTTTGTTGAAATTATGTAAAACTGTTGTTATCAGTTCGTAAAATCCACACCCATAAAAATTACGGCCACAAACAAAGACCAATTATGGCACAATGACATCAGTATTAGGTACGTAGCTGCCGTTACCAATATTGTGGAATTACAATTTATCAATTGAGGAAAACTTATTATATATGTATGTGCGCTGAACGCTCCAATATTCTGTAACTCGTGAAAACGATTTATTCCACAGCCATTATAATTATGTAAATATCCGACAAACAAGCAAACAGTTCATCTGGTCTCCATCGCTCGCATGCAATGGTAACACCACAAGCATCAACCCTTTCCTTCTACGAAAAGAAAGAATAAAAGAAATAACGAGAATAAAATAAAAATACTCATTATGAATCGCTAATGAACAGACTTCCAAAATTTTCCACTTAAGGCCATAAAGCCCAAATAAATAAAACACTGTCAACAATATCTTATCAGTGATTAATTTCGCGGCGTAATCTTACGCTGGGTTCTGTCATATCCGTTTAATTTTACAAAGATAAGGAAATTCTTCGTGAAACACATTATCACTCCGCCTCACATTTAACTGTAATGCTGATCTATAAGGAAAATTAATTGAATGTAAAACCGCGGCTTAAGCAATTAGTAATTACACATGTGTTTTTGCGTTTGATACAGTCATGTTAATTTAAATTATTCTAAATAGATTAGTAAGTCGTCAAGCGCGCATGTTTTACTAGCAATCGTTAATCCTTGTCGGAAGTGTTCAGGTCTTATAACGTTTGGTATTAAAAATTAACGGTAATATCGACCAGTTCGTGCAAACAGTTAGTGTAAGCTATGTAACGAGCATAATAATCTATACTAATATTATAAAGCTGAAGAGTTTGTTTGTTTGATTGAACGCGCTAATTTCAGGAACTACTGGTCC
>DWKA01000841.1:0-14374 GCA_018249155.1 Panoquina ocola ocola
GGTATCAGGCAACAGAGGGAACACAAATATAATACTTAAATACATATATAACACCCAGACACAGAACAAATACAAATTATTACCTTATCAAATAAAAAAGACTTGCTTTTTAACAAACTCACGTTCGAATTATACGTTATATTTTCAGTATAATTCATATTTTTTCAAATGCTAGGTTTGTTCACGTGAAATGAGATTATAATAATATCTTGATCTTAGCAAACTTGTTTGGCTGCTGAGTCTCACAATGCGAGGGGTAAAGGCTGACAAAGCAAACCAAGTAACGAGTTTCATGTAATAAATAATAAACAAGAAAATGGCATTTCTTATTTAGTTAGAAACGAGGTTGAAGCGGCCTGAAGGTAAAGAATTTTAATGTCTAAAATAATGAAGTTTCTGCGTTAGGTCTGCGCGAGTTGCTCTCGTAGAGACGTAGACATGATATTGGGTCACGAAAGTTGCCTCTGTTTATTTAGATAGCACTGGCTTTTACTTCGTTAATTTAATTTCATGTTTAGTTAGGATAATGTTCTAAATAAGTATTTCTAAACTATGGCAAGACTACATCATAATATAATTTGTGGTTTAAAATTGGTGGCTTGGTGGTTCGACCTCGAGAGTATCTATCCATCTGTACTCGTAGACTCTTCTCACGTAATTAAGATGGAACTTTGTATAAGTTCGCGTAATTACATAAAAAATTAATAGAACAAAATTAGAAGCTTAATTTTAGTAGATATTAACAACAAAGTTATCATCAATCAATGAGATTTCTCGATTATCGTCGCAACTGCGGTAACTTATTACCACCGAACCGAAAAAATATTGCGCATCTTTCCGCAACCAACTGCACGAACTGACAGACCGTCCGTGCTCTCCACGACCTCGTATTAATCACGAATCGTAATCTCACCAAATAGAGTAACCAACAAAACAAACAGTAAGCCCCGAGGCAGTATTGCGTAACCGCTGAGTCACTGAGACCGGCTGAGAGCCGGCTCATCAGAGCGTGACTGTTACACAAATACAAGCGGAGCGATTACGATGTCGTAACCATCGGATTACCCAGCGAAAACGGCTTGGCCGTGAAAAATTGTCTTTAAGGGCACGGTTACAATACCGTTTTTGTTTATGACTCTCACTCGTCGTTATTAATGTACGCCGCACTGAAAGCCGAGGTTGATGAATCGTCGCTCCGCGGGATGCGCAATTAAATGTTATTTTAATCTGATGCTGGATTAATCTGAAATATAAAGTCGAGTCGATAACTAAGTGGAATAAAAACTAAATTGGAAAGCGAAAGCTTGGTACAGTGATTGACTGTTGTTAAATGATCTCCTGGTTTTAAATGCGTAATAAAATATTGCAAGTTGACAAGATAGAAGAAAGTTTTATGACGCTAATCGTTTTGCATAAGATAGACAGATAATTTTCGCTTCGGATGTAAATTAATTTGATAGATTTCTTTTACGTAACGATATTGAATATGGAAGTATAACATAAAAGTTAAATGGTTTTTGACGTCACTAACATCGAAGACTAAATAGTTTTGCAATGGAACTAAACATAAAAGCTAAACACAAATATCGAGAAAGGTACGTAACTGTCAAGAGTTTTTGTGTACAAATTAAATTCGTAATAATTACACGTGACGTAGTGAAAGGTGATTCGATTAGGATGATGTACATCACAATGGATGTTACGAGTATGCTTCCGCCTTGATAGTGGAGAGGGGGAGCGATGGGGGGCGAGTTCAACGCACCGGATACGTCTGTCGCCAGGCGACGCGCACACACGCACAGGTGCGCGTGTGTTGTTACGCTGCACTTAGGATTGCCAATCACAATATCGCTCATAGATTGGTTGCATACATTATTAATTTAGTACACTCGTGAATGATGTATAAAATTGTTATTATTATGTAGAGATTGTAGTGTTCAGTGAATTCTACATTAGAATATTGCGTTATTGAGAGCCAGTTTCAAGTTATATTGATTGTAAAGTATGTTTAATTTAAAGCATTTCAATTGGAAACATGTATTTAAAAAGACGAGTTTTAAATATTTATTACATTCCATTCTTACTGATTTTCTCTTTGTTCAATGTCGTCCTGGCTCCTACATATAATTTAATCTGTGTTGTCCCGTATGTCACAAATCCCTATTCCTTATTCTTATTTTAAATCAAAATCGTATTGAACTTCATACTAATGAATAATTAAATAATTATGTATTCTTACAAAATTCTTTAAGTATTTTTTACCAGACTAATTGACTAACAGACAGACAAAAAAATATATATATGAACTTTAAGAAAGTGTACCTGATTTTAAATTACGTATTAAAATTATAATTGAACGAGTTACGTAAGTGACAGCCCTATCGGAACCGACTGTAACATTGACATAAATACTACGCGTTGCATTCTGCGCGCAACTCGACTTCTCGAGTGCAATCGTGCGGCGTACCCATAAAAGTACTGTATGAATCGTGCGATTATGTTTACCCTTTTTACGGCGTAATATTACTATATTACTACTTTCCACGTACGTACGTACTAAATGTTTCTTACTATTGTTATGAGTCTTGGACATTATAATAGTGATCTATAATGGAAATGTTTCGAAACTAGGAATTTAAATTTCTTCTTTTGAAGTCATTGAAGAGCATTTGTGATAGAGTTAAGGATCCTAACTAAGAGTCTACGTATGGCGTTAAGATATGACGATTTTCTTTTATAGCAGTATCTTATTTTTCCGATTTAAAGAGATTTTATTATCCTTTACCTTTACCTTTTTAGAACTATGAGAACTCAATACACTGTCTAAATTAAATGAAGTAGTTCATCATAAGTGTTTGTTGGTACAAAACAAACTATTGTAAGTAGATTTTGGAACAATGATAAAATAAAAAAAGAGTAGTCCATTTTATTATTATACAGGAGCCTTACAATATTTTCATTGATATGCATTTTGGTAAACCAAATATGCATATATCGTGAGTACCTATATCATAATAAAACGCGATCATTCCACGTAAAGTAAGTTTGAAAAGAAAAATTTAGTTCGACCAATATCCCGCATGGTGGCGCTGTATCGGCCACACGGCACACTGCCACACCGTCACATTACGCTACACACTTTACACATGAATGTCTGTTCTATAATATGGGTCGTAATGTTTACATGTTGCACGAGGTCGTTACCAACCTACCTACACTATAATTGCTATGTTTATTGCCAACGCATTCTCAGTGATTAGTAATTGCCGTAATACATGCCTACATGCTTGTAACGTTATAGATAACAGGCCCAACGTTAATCTGAGCATTAATTAGGCATCCGTTTCACTCTGTTACGCGTAGGTAACTATTAAAAAGTTAAGTATGTAGTTAGTACACTCGAGTAAAGAAAAACGGATCATGAATACATTTAAAACGTGAGGCATAAATAATGTATGTTAATTACGTACGCGATTACAAGTAATAAAATCGAATAGCGCAATATCGTGTAGATAATAATTACGCCAATTATAGTAATTGAGCCAACTGTAATTTTGAAATGTATGACACAACAGAAGGATAGAATTAATAACCTTAATTTGATCTTCACGTGAATTACTTACTAAATTCATCAAGTTATTTAACTTATTAAATATGACAACCATAGGTTCGTACGGGCTGAGATCTCCTTAGCTAATCTATAAGCTGTTGTTTGCTTGTTTTTTTCAACATTATCAACATTAACACATTCGTCCCCGTACTAGGATATCCCGTATTTTGGCTTGGGTGTTCAATACGAATAAGATATCACTAACTTCCATGATTCAAGAACAAACATTTATCTGCCACATAAATATATGCCCAGACCTCGAAAATCGAACATCGGGACCCCCACATCCGTCCACCAAATAGGTTATAAAAAACCATATTATAAAAAAACACCTTTTACAGGAATGGGACGCAAGACTGGCTGGCGCAGACGCGGGCGTTGACGCAGCAACGCTGGCGGCGTTGTCAGCGGAGGCAGGGGACTGGCGTACGACGCAGGACGGACAACGCATCCTGACGACCACGCCGTCCGTCCTGGGCGGCTGCCGGGCCCAGGTGTACCGCGCCGCCGGGGCCACTCAGTGGTACACTGCTGTCATCGTGGGAGTCAACGAACACACTGGGGTGGGTGACTGTTCAGTTATAAATTAGTTCCGCTTTTTGATAAGAGATGGCGTTAGTAAATTGAATTGAAGTTCCTGAATCACGCTAACGAGTTTTTCACGTAAATTACCTAAGTAGCAGGTAGCACCTAAAGTAGAAATTTGAATTAGCTCTGAATGCATTGTTTTTTTGGACTTTGTCCAGTGTATTTGATCTTGCATCATTTTTTGTGCTACTGAAAGAGATTTCTGGTGTCCTTTTGCCTTTCAATACCTCTTACTTGTATACCCCTTTGCCCAAAGAAAACGAAGAACCTGACTGTTACATTTCCGAACTTTAGTGTAGCTGGTTATAAAACGGGTTAATTTTTGAAATAAAATTGTGTTAATAAAATCCTGCTATGTGCTGTATAAAGCCATATCATAGCAAAAATATCGTCAGGATTATGGAAAACATCTCAGCGACCTACAAAGGAATGTTTTATATCGAAATAATCTAACAAAATGCAATTCGAAGATTGTAAAGAACACAAAACTTGGCTCTCTTTTGTTTGCAACGACGATAAAGTTGCAAGATTTGGCAGAATTTTTTACATTGAACAATTTTAATGAGGTTCGCTTATCTTTATCCTTAGAATCTTTATCTTTGTTTACTATTGTTCTCGTGTGCATAAAAACTATTACGAAAATACTGCAAATCAGTTGGTTACTGAACATGATTAATAATAAAAATAAAGTTTCTGAGTATTTGACTTGCGTACCAATTAAAATTTGTTTATATTTTGCCACTTTGTAGCTCAGTGAATAAACAATCATATTAAGAGTTAAGTTATTCATTAATCCGTGGTTGTAATCATTTTTATTCCTCACAATGGATAAGGATCTCGTATTATTGACCTAAGTATTATAAAAGTTATGTTATAATTATAATATTACTTAGTAAGTATATACAGTGAGTACCGTCGTTTGAAAATGATATGAAGTCAACTAGAACCTGAACCACAATGAAATAGTAGCCCTCTATTTTACCACTTCCTCGTAATGGCGGATAAACTTGATGCCTCGTCGTTTACCGACCAAACATCCTCATAAATAATTTGTCGCTTCCAAGTTTCACAGGTGTTCAATAAATTACACCTCGTTTTGAGAGATTCTTAACAGGATAGTTATTGCCTTATAAAATTGCGCATTTATAATTAAGGAAATGGGTAGTAAACTACCTACATGGAGGTTTAGACTTTAGAGTCGAGTGGGATAACTGTACGGTATTCACGAGATAATTCCAAAGCGGGAAGTTCTGGCGAACCTGTTTGGAGTACTGAACGCGACGGCATCCAACCCGGTTGCAGAGTTCACTTTATAAGGACATGTTGAGAACGTGCCACCTGTACTCGAGTATCGCAAATCAAGTCGTGTTAACAGACCCCATACGTGTGAATCTATGCGAGAATGTCGTATTTCCATTTTTCTTTTGTATAATAGCATTCGGTACCTATTGGTAGGTATATCTTGTGCATTTTTAAGCGGTCTTTGTCATTTCGATTATTAAGGTCTGATTTTAATAACTTTACAATGTTTTTGGATTGAAGGATTGTCGTTTTATGAAGGTATTCGGCAAACAAGTAGACTAATAACTTCGGAAGAAAATATGTGTAAAACATTTCTCTTTTGATGTTTGAAGGAGGGTGGTAGCTACCCATAGGGTCTTACCCTTCTAGTATTGTCGGCATTAATTAATCTGATCCGTCTCCATAGTTATAAAACTGGACGTCATAATTGTTTACCAAGTACACTTTGATAATTCGTGATCAAATTGATCAATTACGTTTGACGTGACTTAACATTTTTCTTTGGGTTTAAGCTGGTTTTTGTTCACAAAATGTCGTCAGATCTTGCGTTTTATCTTAAGAACTTTAATTGATTTGAAATACCATAATAAATTGATGTTTTATAAACCAGTTATATACGGCAACAATGAATCGGTGAAACTGAAACCTACTAAGTATAAGCCACAATGTTTACAGATTTATAGCGTAATGGATCGTAGCTTAGGAGTGTAGTGTTGATTTTACATTATATACAGATCTGCATTACACTTAAATCAGTGTATATTACACAGACAAAATAAATAGCATTCACTTTATTTTTTTCGACTATAAATATTCTTTATAGATTCCATTGCCAGAATAACTTATTATCTGAGTGCAAAATCGGTAAACATCTTTAATCTTGATCTTATATTGAGTCGTTGACAATGGAGTTAATATATAAAATAAATTGTTTAAATTAGTTCTATTGTTCTTTCGATGTTATTTAGCGTTGCTTATTTATCATTTACTTGTTTGTTTGATCTATTTGAGATTGTATATTAATGTTGAACATCACATTGTATCAATGATGTCTCCCCTCGGCAGGTGACGTCTCCCGTCTCACCCCTAACCCTCCCCCGGTAACTCCCGCAGCTCCCGGCAACTCCCGGCATCCCCCAAGTTCACCCCTTCACTAACTTCGCTAAACAAACTTTGTTGTTTTGCGTTATTGAAACACATTATTGTTTTTCTTTCATCTCTCCTTTGAGGACGAGCCATATTGAAGTTTCGTTTATCTTTCGCAACTTGAAACAGTTTATGAGAATATTTGTTATTGTTACCAAGTATGTAGGCACATATTAATATATAATGTTATTGTATCTGTTTTAAACTCGTTATTGTGTTCATTGGTCGATTTATTAGCAAATAATATAAGCCAGATGTTATCATTCAGTACCTCATATAATACGAGCTGATTTTATCTTTTGATATTTAACAAGTAACCGAGAAAGCAATAAATTGACTTCATTCAACCGGTAATACATAAATTACCGTAATTATTTTACAAGTGGCGCTTTTTTATTCGACGCGTTCTGTTCGTTATTACGGATATAGTCAGTTTGCTTAATACGCGTAGGAATTAAAGAGTTCTTTCAGTAGAATCATAGTAAAAGTAGGTACTGGCGTGGTATCCTATTCATATTATAAATGAGTGAGTTTGTATGTTTGTTCCTCAATCACGAAAAAATGGCTGAACCGATTTGGCTGAAAATTTATTAGCTTAGAACCAAGTTAATAATAGACAATCCTGGTTAAATTTCTCATTATTACATTATATGTTTGAAAACGTAATCTAGATAGTGTTCGTGTCGCGTTACAAGAATGGTTTTGTCGAAATTCAACGCGGGCGAAGCTAAACTAGTTACATATACCTAAATAGTAACCCTCGAACGTAATTAATTACACGTAAAGGGAGTTATATAATTATTATAATTTCTCATCAAACTCAGCCTCGTTGCTCGAGTTGCGAAGTACTTCAATCTATCTTGAACTTTGCCATGTAATTACTGTTAAAAAGTTGAGACGTTAAACAAATTTATACTGCAAATTAGCAAGTACCGAACTTGGTGCGTCCAGAACGTCAAAGTTTCGAGTTTCCATTCCGTCCCCTTTCCCGTTTATCCAAGTAACTTTGTTCAAGTTCTCTTTGTTTCTCGAACTTTGTGCAAAACTTCGCCTTTGGCGATGCGATATGTTTATTGACAACTTATTTCACTGTTCAGTATTATTCAGTAAATAGTTGGTAGATACGTTGTAGCTTCATTGAGATTACCTAAATGTGAATTGTTAAATTAAAGATTATAATATCTACTTATCGATTGTTCAGAAATGCTTCCATGAGCGAATAACTTTTC
Source organism: Panoquina ocola ocola (assembly GCA_018249155.1). Lineage (NCBI taxonomy): Eukaryota > Metazoa > Arthropoda > Insecta > Lepidoptera > Hesperiidae > Panoquina > Panoquina ocola. Next base: position 7,876 of record DWKA01000841.1, read on the forward strand.
AGGGTTTCGTGTATAATATGTCATACATAATAGATGTTCAATTGTTCAGATTATGATTTATAACTGACATAATATGCAAAATTCACGTCGCTTTCGCTTATGAAACGATGTGGTGAAACAATATTACACAAACCCAAATAGTTCTATAATATCCAATGTAGAGGAATTCGTAGTTACAAGTTTATGTTAGGCTGTAAATCCACATAAAGCAATCGGTGCGATATTTACGTTGGCAATAGTCGACGTGAGAACGTTTAACGGAAAGTTTTAACGTGAATTCGGAAGATCCCGCTGTTAGCAACTAACACAAAACACCTGCTAAGCTTCTTTTTTTAGGCACACGATATTATATTTAACACATTTAAGAAGACAGTAAGCACACGTGTTGAATTTATGCTAAGAATTATTATAATCAACTTACCTTCATATCTTTTTAGAATAAGAGTAGCAAATGAACTTGCATTGACACTGTCGCCTACCGCTCATAGGCGACTGTGACAAACTTAGAATAGGACTGTTATTACTGTAATTACTGTTGACTGTTAGTAAGCTAGTAAGTATTTATTTACTGGTTATATAAAACTTATTATTTTTTTTCTGTCTAAGTGTCGTCAGTAGGGAAATGATTTTAAACGTTATTTTTTGTTGCGCAGGAGTTGACGGTAACGGATGACACGGTGCTGGAAGAACATAGCGAAGATCCGGCGCTGGTCCAGATGAGATTGCTCGGAGATGGAGGTAATTCTTTTTTTAATCTCGCAAACTAATACGAGCCTTAGTAGGCCTAGTATTCATTCATAATTCATTTATATACTAGAACGTAGTAAGTACATACATATGGATGGTTTACAATAAATATATGTAATTCCGTTCTGCCTCTGTGGGTGTGGGTCAATTGTCACAGCAGTAATTGGCTTTAATAAATTAATTAATACCTAACTGAATCTTAACAAACCCTAATTCTAAATATCTTATTCAATATCAATGCCGGCATGCAATATTCCCTGTGAGATTACTAACTGTGTAGTCATGAATTACAATCACTTTTTCATATTATATCAATCAAACATCAAATCCTACAAGTTTTGTTACAACAGTCTCTAATTTACGCCCAAACCACGTAGTCCCTACAAACCGAACAAGGTTCACAAAAAGGTGATTTGTTTTTGCTTATATTACAACTACAACGTTCATGATATTTATGGAGGAAAGCGTGCTAGTATTACAAGGTTAGACATACATACAGACTTACAACTAATCCTGACAACGACATAATAGTTAATTATGTTAAACCTTTTAAAACCTTTTCAACTTTCTCTACAAAAACAACCCAAAATATTGTTCTGCTGAAAATAACCGATACAAGAATGAACCATGACCAACTTTCAGAGATTCAATTTTAATATCTTGATTCAATATTGGAAATATTGTTCGTAGCGTGGGACGTGGCGCAGCTGACGTGGATCCAAGATCAAACAATAAATCCCCGATAATATAAATTTAAGTTTCATTTTTAAGAACTTGAGTGAGCTAAACTCGAAAACGACCCTGTAGACTTGCTGGTAGTGACACTGCCTGCAAAGCTAGAGGACCCGGGTTCGATTCCCGGCCGGGGTAGATATTTATGTGACAGATATTTACGTGGCAGATATTTATGTGGGAGATAAATAGTTGTTCTCGGGCCATGGGTAGTACGTGTATATGAGTGTGTAAGCGTTTATTTATTTCATGAATTATGCAACTAATCTTCATAAACAGGCTTCGTAATTGTAATATTAATCGCCAATGTCATTGCTTGTACCTACTTATATTTTATCGTTAAATATATTCAATTTTTACGAATATTAAATATTATTAACATTGTATATTACATTTTTCCTTATTAATTTAACGTTCATTCAAATCTCTTCGGTTACCGAGATATTATATTGGACTCGTTTGTTTCTTTATGAAGAAAATTTCCAAGACTTCAAACATAATTCTGAAAGTTCCACGAAGCTTTTTATAAGGTGAATGTAATTTAAAATTATATTAATAAAAATCATAATGGAACCTTTTCATCTCATGTTTCAATGAGTTTTATATTATAACTTCACTATAATATTTAAATGTTTCTTATTTGGTTTTTGCTTCTAATAATGTGATAGAATTTCGTAGTAATTTATTTATTGTCAGTCTCATCAAGTAACGTTAGTTTAATAAATAAAGCCGTACTTGTATGAGTAGGTACATCTATTACTATTATTCTTGAAAGAGATATATTATAAAAGTGTCATCTTTGAAAACACACGTTACGCAACCGCCGTGTGTACAATATAACAACTTTATTTGTAACAGGAGAATGCAGCTTACTGCATAATTGGATGCTCGAAACCCCACAAAAGTTACACCACGCAGCCATTATTATACGTACTCGTATGTTATAATCCGGTGCACGCTTGTGTCACAACTCACAATGTGCTGTGACATTATTTTTATTTTAATCTACGGTTACACAGCACGGGTCAATGTTAGACATTACGACTTCAATTTAGTTTTATTTCATTAGTAACAGAGCTGGTTAGAGTTCGTTCGCTACTGCCTTAGTTATGATGAGACAATCCGGGACAAATAATATTTTTGGTTTGGCGAATATAAGGTTGCTTTTAGAGGTTTAAATAGCGATATTTAGGCATTTGAAAACCAAGAAATCCTATTGTTATGTCCCCAACACGATTTCACGTTTTCATGTAACCTTTGTCCATAAAAGTTACAATTTTAAATGCATGTCCCCTTATCTGGAATTAATTCACCTGATTAGGCCCCTTCCCCTGGGCCAAAATATCTGATTTTCTACCCCGGGACCAGAAACTAAGTATGCATTTTATTAATCTTCGATGGAAAGGTGGTTACACTCTCTGTTACTAACAAAATATCATGCCATATAATGTCATACATCAACATACTTTAAATATTTCACTTTAATTTATTTTCTCCTCACTCTCTTTATTTAAAAACCCAACAATACAGTTGAATCTACATAATATATTGCTCATATTATCCAAATAGCAACAAACGTTAAATTAAAACAAACAAACACTTGCGTAAACATTTGCGAGGCGATAGCAATTGGGTTGGTATCATGTCTAATTATATAGATGTGCCTCATTTGTTAAGATGTAGGTAGGTATATTGAAAATTATATTTTCCTTCTGTGCTAAGTATGTTTCCTGTAGAGCATCACCACAGAGCTGTTATTAATACAAATTCAATATTGCCTTTCAATGACTATGAAGTAAATTATTTACTATCTTAGTTCATGCTATCAAACAATTCACAAGAGAATGTCTATTGAATGATATAATTATTCTTATAGATCGGACTATGTATTTTAATATTAACTTATGCTATTACTAGTTTCAATTCAGAAACCATTCTCTAATCTAAACAAAATGTCGCCCTCAGTATTACTTCATCAAATGCTTGACACCTAGAGGTCACCTTTACACGCAAGTTTGTTGTTCCCAACTTACAATGTCTTTCTCTTTCAGTGATCGAGTCCATAATGAGAGGGGAGGTTGTCGGGGTAATGCCGAGGCGGTCCCGATCCAATCTTCAAGTAAGTTGATATTCGAAGATTCCTTAAATAAATATTTATTGATAAACAAATTTGAAAACTGGTTTTGGAAGTTCCAAGTTAAGTGACCTTTGGATTTCGTTTTAAACTTTAAACAGGGAATAAAACAAAGAACTCGCTTCGTAATAATATGGTAATTTATTCAAAAATTCCATATTTATAAGCATAACCACGAAACAAGTTTGAGTTCCAAGTCTGTAACTCCGTAATAAGCATCTAGGTATAAATAAAATATTCATCGAAATTAATAAATTAATGTTTTGTTGAACTGTTTTTATCGTCCGACGCGTTGGTTATTCCGACTTTGGTCATTTGTACGCTAAAAAAAGTAAACAACCTTGACGTGGGTGTTGACTCTGAGCGGTTCGGAAAAAAATATCATTTGAGACATAAAAAGATCGCGGTCAAATCGTTTTAACATTGATCTCATATTGAAGCGTCAAGGTGACTCGCTCGCATAATTTTCTACTTTTATGACTGTTGACAATTGTGATAAACTTTTAATGTGTTGTTGAGAAATCTTATTGAACTTTATAACTTGGAAGTTTAATAAAACATTCAATCTATTTTATTCTAGGATAGGTACGAGTAATTTCAGTTTATTATTTTTTCGCGATCTTTTTTGAAATCGTTTAAAATATTTTATTGCAAAAACTAATCTAATCTAAAATTCGGAGTAACTTACACGCGATACACGCGATACACACGATAACTAAGAAACGATAATAATGAAATAGGTAGTTAAAGCATACCTAATGATTATATGAAACTGTCAAGTATCTATTCCATATTTTTCTGTTTGGTGATGCTGCGTCAAACGAATAATTCGTACCTTAATCATTTAACAAAAGTAATCTAAGTGTGGTTAAGCAATTTCTATGATGCTATTTATCCATAGAAACATGGACTGTGGGCGAAAGATAAAGTTTTACCTTGGTTTTACCATTCTAGTATTTAATTTTAGTCGACATACAAGTGACATGAAGCCCGCAGTGGCTTCACTCAATCGCTCCTAACACAAGCCGCCGGACTATGAGCGCTCCATTGAGTTATAAATGGAACCGAAGTAAATCCGTGGGTGATATATAAACACCGTCTGTGAATATTTATCTAAGGCGTGTTCATTTGTATACGAATGGCAGGTCGTCGCCTGGTGACGCATACACCGATTTAACCTGGAGTCGGAACGCCACCGCACACGGTTTAGCTAAATACGGTAAAATGAGTAATAGGTTTCTCCACACTAGCCCATTTAACCGTTCGTTGTTTACAAACTGTTCTACGAAGTATAGGTGATTTATATAAGATTTGACAAGTCATTTCGTAAAATACAAACAAGTTTTTTTACATGCGATATACCTACATAAAATTAACATGTATGTAACTAAACACGATACTCGACTTAGACAAATAACTTTATTATTATGTTAGTTTAGCCGTAAGGCCAAAATTATATGAATAATGTAGGTATTCGGCTTTTACATACCTAACTTCAAAGGATAATGTTAGTTAGCGTCGTAATATTTGTTATTACCCGCTGTCTTCTTCAGGACGTAAGATAATAAAGTTATACGTAATTCTAAGTAAATCTCGACAAAAAACAATCTAAGAGCAGATTGAAGTTTGGAAAGTCGATCTCATATCCCATTAATCTAAAAGCAATTTGATCTGTAATGTCCTCGCGAAGCAAAAGTTGCAGAACTTATGATTCAATTTATTATTGAACAGGATTTTATATAAGTCTATTATTAGCGATTGCTATGTTAGTAGTAGTCTTATTATTCAAAAAGAATGCTTGCTTAAGTGGTGCAGTAACCCAATACGAAGAACGGTATTTCTTTCATTGGTCATGTCTGCTGGCCATCAATTTCATAGTCAAGCAGAAACCAAGTCGATTGTCACGAATGAATACAGGTGGGATTTCCCAAGTATTATTCATTAATTGGTTTTAATAGCCCTATGCGTTTGCGAGCACTGTGAGACCTCGTTGTATTGTTTGTGAATACGGGGGTTATATTAATAGCGGGTCTTTGAAGCGGGTGCAAGAGGAATACTCTCGGAAAGTTCTCGTGAAAATCTAATTTAGACTGGCTCCTCGGAGTACACAAGCTCAGATAATTAGCTTTCAGTATTAGCTCGTAAATATGTCTAGTCTGTTACTATTTTCGGCGTGACGTCGCCTCAGATTTCAAAGGGACGTGGAGGGCTTTTTGTAGGCTAGGCACAAAACAATTAAAGTTACTAAACAAAAAAACACTATTTAATTAATTCATATTTAAGTAGCATTGGAAAACCTATAAAGGATATGACACTTATTTAGCTTACCGATATGAGATTAGGCAGTCCGTATAACCATTTGTAAATAAAGTAGGTAGTCGATTGTAATAAAATATGACAGTCATAAATTCTAAAGTTATTTTATTTACTTTTAAAAGGTCAAAAGTATGAATAAACATGATAATTTACAGAAGCTATTTAAATAGAGATTAGTTCGCCCGAGATCCTAGTCTCAAGGTCTCAAGGACCTTTTCTCAAGGTTCTAACCTCGGGAAAGGTTAGCTAGGATCTGTTCGAACGAATAATCCTTGAACGGTCCACATTATACTCTCGTACAACCTTCAAAACTATACCAATATCTGGAAGAATGATGAACGCCCTTTGTTTCTGTTGAGTATATTCAGAGTAATGTTTAACAGTGTTATTATAGTTGTATGTAAGTATCTATTTGAGCGTAACATTTTATTCCGAACTAGCTTTTGCTCGCAGCTTCGCTCGCGTTAAGAGTATTAACTTTCATCCCCTATTGTATCCCCTTGGGGGTGGAATTGATCAAAATCCTTTCTTAGCGGATGCCTACGTCATAACATCTACCTGCATGCCAAA